>OX596254.1:7274930-7350740 GCA_951394255.1 Polyploca ridens | reverse complement strand
CAGGAAACCTAATAATAGGCTACTTTCCTGAAGAAAACTAATTAGTCCGTCATTTACATTATCAAAAAATATTAGACACATATTTTTTCTTTTGTCAATTAAACAAAAAAATATGAAGATATTGTGTGTTGAAGTTCCATGTGACGTCACGGTGTGGTACACTTTTTAGGAACAAGTGACGTCACGAGCCCCCACTCCCGAACATAGCCACGCTTTATCTTTGTCAATTGTTAATGATTTTGTAAATCAAAAAATATGTTTTGATAATCTAACTGACGGACTAATTAGAATTATTATATTTTTAACCAGGCAACATCCCTATTGTTAAAAATGTGTTCCCATGCTCCTTATTTAAGGCTAGCTCTCTGTTATTACTATTATTATCATGTATTTAAGGTAGTAGTAGTATTTAGGATTAATAAATAATTTTGGATTTGAATTTGAAATATGTTTGGCATTGTAGCCTAATAATTAGTTAAATATGAATGTTTGGTAAACCTGATGAATACATCAAATATCCAACTTTAAAAAAATATTCTACCCATTGGGCATCCTTAAGAAATTATCAAAAAGTCATAATACCTAGAAGGTGCTGTGGCACTCTTCTCGCCTGGAGGCATTAAGAGATGGCCAGCTCTGGCACACCACCCAACTGGGAATATATCCCTTGAGTCAAATCTGCAAAAGTAATCAAAAGCACCACGCCATCCATCAAAAGTAACATGGATCTGATCATTTTTCACTGCACCCACGGTAGCACAGCATATCAACTGTGGATGTTTCCTATCTACTGCCTCTAATTTTTGACCAACAACAAATAAATTTGATTTAGGTGTCATGGGCTCTGGCTGGAATGCTTTAGGTGGAGCCAAATCTGCTCCACTTAAGGTTTTAAGCAAAAACATGGGCCAACTGCTGGCATTCATACGAAATCCGAGCGGAGGCTGCAACATTCCATCATTCTTCTCACAGTAACCTATAGGATGGATATCACCTGCATCTACAAGTTGCCAGAAATCATTTTTGTTATCACTTCCATCGAGTCTCAACCTCAAACGTGGCCCTAATACTCCCACCACAGTTGCAATACAAGTTGAGGTCAAATTTCGTGGATCCCGAGCTTCTAATTTCATTCCCACCTTAAAATCATTTATGGGAGGTGTTGGTGCTTGTTTGAAGCATTCTTGTGGTGCCGCTACACTATTGGTTTCTTTCATGTACTTGTTCCAATCGAATGATTGGTAAATCCCATAAAATGAGCCCGCGGAATTGTTGTTAGAATGGTTTTCTGAACCATTTGCCCCGTTGCCAGACTGCGGCGAAGTAGTACGTTTCTCGTTTTTCTTTTGATATTTATTGAGGCAGTAAGTAGAACAGAAGTTTTTGCTGCTGGCAGGAGCATTGCCTCTTATAACATTGTCACAGTGTAGACAAGCACCTTTGCTGTAAGCTTGCCTGAATTCAGATAAACACGTTTCTGAACAAAATTCTTTTTTACCGTTCTCCGTGGGCAAAACGTATTTTAATGGTGTTTTACTCTCAGCGCACCAGGTGCATGTTCGCTTCGGTGGTCTTCCAGGTCCACGTATTTTGCCGGGAGCAGGCCCCGACGAGCCGACAGTGTTGTTTGACATCGTTCCTTAGTCCTAATTTAATGCATCATAGCAATTTATCCTTTAATGACTGAATTAACCAATATCATCGTATTCAATACAATCACTAATAAGCACAATGACGCACAAAAATAATGTATTTTTGCGCAAATAAACAACGTCAGTATTTATGACGCGCTTCCAACGGCCATGTTAGTTTTTCTATTTTGTTCGTTTGGATACCATTAATTTCGTATCAAATAAACATCGTAATGAATCGATATTTTTAATCATTCTATAATCAGTAGAACGTAGTAATTATATCTTCTATGCTCACCAGTCAGAAAAGTATTACAGCAATATTTTTCGTTGTGTTTTTTATTTTTTTTATAATCATTAAATATAAATAAAATAAAGGGGTTTCGATTATAAGGTACGTGTATCTGATCGATTAAGCTTGGCATTCACTACACTACTACCACAGAGGATTATATTATACAGAGCAACAGCTCCCTACAAACGTCTATTATATTAGCCTATTCTTGTAGGGCTGTCACACCAGGAAATAAATTTAATTAGAAAGCTGGGTAATTTTAATAATTATAAATTATAAGTATAATTTATTGAGGTGCGTCTACGCTAGGCAAGCCGAGCCTAACCGCTTTGCACGTTATCATCGCGGCGTCAAGTTTAGACTTACAACGAGCCTAGTCTTACGACACGCTCGCCCAAACTCGTGGAATTTGCTAGTTCCCAATTTCCCATTGAAGAATTCCACTACCCAAACTCCAAAACTACTACAATTAGGCGTTATAATACCAAGATGACACAAATAATGGCGTTTTGATCACACTAAAGGTGCGTTCGAATTGGAGTGATGTCGTTTTTAACAGTTACAAAATGGGCATTTTTGTTCATGCGTTCGAATTGGAAAATTTCAACAATTTTGCAACTTTTGCCACAAACGATTTTTCCCAAAGTGAACGATTAGATAAAAAAATTACATTTGCATGCTCATCGCCTGCTTGTCACTTGTCTCAACCTACCTTTTTTCCTTCAGTTATTATTTAAACAAAGCAAATCTGATAAATTTTTCTCTTGCCTGTTAGTTTCTATCAAATTTTAATATAAAAATTATAATTTTCGATTCCCATTTGAATTATCAGCTAAAACTTATCTGTCAGATTCAAAGATGTCAAAATATGATCACAAACTACCCTGCCTCGGAGATGGGTCAAAATTTGCAGTTCACGATGTCGTTTTTAACTTTTTCCAAGCAAAACGAACGGTGAACGAAAACAGTTCAAAACGACAATTTCGCCCACATCATTCCAAATCGAACGCCACATGTGATCGTTTTTGGCATTTTTGACTGTTATTTTTGCCACCGTACCCCAATTCGAACGCACTAAAATATGAACTCTTACTCGAAAGTAATGAGGGCAAATTTATATTAGATTTTTTATAACATTGGATAAATTATTGAATTAGAATGAAATTCCTTTATTGCACATATGAATGTTATTATTAACGTTTTATATAATGTTCAACTGTACCTAATCATTATTACAACCATTGTGAACAATGAAAATAATGTCATTATCACACACTTGAAAACCTAAAATAACAGTGTCTACATTATTATATAATGTACCTAAATTATAACAGTTTAAATACATATAAGTATTGTAATATATGCATTAAGTAAAAGATATCTTGAACTTGGCTTGGCACGCTACCACGTCTAGATGACATGAGTCCAATTTCGCCCACCACAAAAAATATTACTCGTACCTACATACCTACCTAGTAAGAAAATTACTTCATTTGGATAAATTATTGGATATATTTATATTCCTCCTGGAATTATTTATAAACGCACTGCAATAAATAATCATTTTGTTTGTAAGTTGTTCTTATATAAATTATTAAAAACAAAGTATCGCGGTAACGAGCAGCGAGCGACGACGTACTGCAAGCGATGTAGGTATCGAGGCGTACCGCACGGTCGCGAGTCGCCCCCGACTCTCGGACCCTCGGGTTCGCCGGAAACACCCGAAGCGACTTCTCGGCTCTCGTACGTGAACCCGTCGTGAGCGCTCACGCACACATCACTGCGCATGTAGTGAAGTACCTACCATTTCGCGTTCTTAGGAGCTGTTTATCTGTATAGTAATCTGTGCTACTACACTAGAATATGACTAGAATACATCGAAATAATAAAACTAAAGAAATGTAAAGCACTTATTACACCTTCCTATTTTTAGGATCCTAACTAGGAAATAGGAACGTGTAATCGCAGAAAGAACGGTTAGTGTCCTAAGTAGTGAGTTAAGGGCTTATTACACCTTCCTATATTTAGGATCCTTACTAGGATGGTTCTAACAAGGAAGCAGGAAGCTACTTATTACACTACACTATCTTGCTTTCTAACTAGGACGCGGCAAAGAGTATAGCAACTATACTTAAAGCGGGACGGACGACTCGTAGGGATGTAACAAAGGTCGATTTAAAAAAAAAACTATACTTACATCGATGTTCTTCCGATGTTTTAAGTTTTTTATTCTCTCAAACCGATCACACAAATTAAAATTTTAATGAATACAAATGAGCTCCTTTATGTTAAAATAAAACAAAATTGAACTTTATGTAAGTAAGTACCAAGTATTAATTTATAAATAATGTAGTACTTTCAATGTACGGATTATTTTTCTATTATTGTTTCTAGATTACTAATGACCTATTCATTCATCCCTCAAAATATACGCCAAGATTTTAGAAGGGCCTTATATAATTATTTCAAAACATCGATGTTTTGAAATAATTATATATTGTACGGATTATTTTTCTATTATTGTTTATTGATTACTAATGACCTATACATTCATCCCTCAAAATATACGCCAAGACTTTAGAAGCCTTATATAATTATTTCAAAACATCGATGTTTTGAAGAACAATGTTACATCCCTAAACGTCCTAAATCGGAGCGACGTGATTACACTTTCCTGTTTAAGGAAGCAGAGCGGTTGGGACCTTCCTATCTCACTACTTAGGACACTAACCGTTCTTTCTGCGATTACACGTTCCTATTTCCTAGTTAGGATCCTGAAAATAGGAAGGTGTAATAAGTGCTATAGGTAGGTATAAGTGCCGCGTCCTAGTTAGAAAACAAGATAGTGTAGTGTAATAAGTAGCTTCCTGCTTCCTTGTTAGAACCATCCTAGTTAGGATCCTAAATATATGAAGGTGTAATAAGCCCTTAACTCAAGCTCAAAAATCATTCCACGCAAACTGAACCGCGGTGGGCGTTGCCAAAAAAGAGAGACGCACCGCGCTGACAGTTCGCCGGTATCATTGAGTCGATGCGTTCGTGTCGCGAGGGACTTAGAACTGTGATTATTATTGTGTTTTGCGTTGTTTACATTGTGCAAATATGCCGTCATGTGTTGTTAAGTGGTGTAGAAGCCATACAGATATGAAGAATGCTGGAATCACTCTTCATATGTGAGTAAATAAACATTTTGAAATCCTATACTTGTGACTCTGGAAAGTGTTATGCAACATGAACGCAACATGCGTATTTATTTAACACGTTTTGATATTTCATTTGAACTGTGATGCACTAGTACCTATAATTATAAAGAGGATAGAACCTTTATGGCATAGCGTGCCAGCCGCCATTTTAGTTTTTTTTTTCAATAAAATAACCTTATTCGACTTTTGTCCCGTTTTGACGTCGGATGGCAAAGAAAAACAAAGTCAAATAAGGTTATAATAATATTGGTTTAAGAGCTTGTGGTTCGCCGTCTGTCTACGTGGTTCGCCCTCTGATCTGACCTTAACGCGACCCATCACTCTATAATTCGTATGTAAAAACCTTAGAAAATATATATGTCTAGAAAGAGTATCCCCATTCCCATACTACATGACTTTTAAAAAGTGGCCAACTTTGCTACATCTTATCCTCGCGTTACGTCATTCTGCTTGTCATAGTGACGTTTATACCAGTTACCAGTTCTTGAAAAAAATCCAAGAAAATGGGGAAAAATATATTACGGTGTCGATATCTTTTTAAACTCCGAAAATAAAAGTGGAATCGGGATAATACATGATAATAAGAATAAGATTAATGGCGCCGATATAAATTAATACTTATTATTTTTACTTTGATGTCAACGAACAGTAATTATTTGCGTTGACGTTTCAAATCAAGCAAATCAAGTCAATTTTTTTTTTTTTTGTTTGACTGCAATCTCACCATGGTAAGTGATGATGCGGCCGAAGGTGGTAAGCACACAAAGCCTAGAAGGAACTGGCTCTCAAGTGCAGCTATCGGAACACACCGAAAGGTGCTTGGCGACAGATTTTCAACTTGAGGGTGGTAGCCAGCCAGGCGGGTACTACAAAGTACCCTACCACCGTGCTATGGTTTCCTCACGATGTTTTCCTTCACCGAAAGCTCAAGCTCATTGTAGGATTCGAACCCGGGACCTTCATCTCGGTATCCGACGTCACTACCACTGAGCTATCATCGCCATTAAGTCAAATCAAGTCACATCGAGTCAAATCGAGTCAAATCAAGTCAAATCGAGTCAAACCGAGTCCAATCGAGTCAAACAGGGTCAAACCGAGTCAAATCGAGTCAAACCAAGTCAAATCAAGCAAATCTAGTCAAATCCAGTCAAATCGAGTCAAATCGAGTCAAACCGAGTGAAATCGAGTCAATAAGTCAAATCGAGTCAAATCCAGTCAAATTGAGTCAACCCGAGTCAAATCGAGTTAATCCGAGTCAAACCAAGTCAAAACAAGCAAATCGAGTTAAATCAAGTCAAACATTTTTTTTGGCTAGGTCCAGAGATCTTCACTACGGCTTCTCCGAATGATGTCTATCCATTGGCTTCTTAAAATTGGATCAATTGGTATTCTGTAAAAAATGTCTTATTATTTAAGTCAGTTATTACAAAATTAAAAAAAGGTTATTCGACACGCGTGTATGTAATATTATTGGAATTGCAACATATTCACAATTTAAAAAAGTGTCCGCCATATTGAACTATTTACTTACTGGTCCGATTGCTCTCAAAATTGATATTTGGGAGACTCTTGCACCATATAACATAAATCTTTGCTCAAAATTGAAAAAAAGTGTCCGCCATATTGAACTATTTAGTTACTGGTCCGATTGCTCTCAAAATTGATATTTGAGAGAACCTTGGACCATATAACATACATTTTTACTCAAAATTGAAAAAAGTGGCCGACGTATTGAACTATTTAGTTACTGGTCCGATTGCTCTCAAAATTGATATTTGAGAGACCCTTGGACCATGTAACATAATTTTTTGCTCAAAATTGAAAAAAGTGTCCGCCATTTTGAACTATTTAGTTATTGGTCCGATTGCTTTCAAAATTCATATTTGAGAGAGCAATCAGACCAGTAATGAAATAGTTCAGTAGGGCGGCCGCTTTTTTCAATTTTGAGCAAAAAATTATGTTACATGTAAATGTAACATAATTACAAAATGTGCATGGTACGCACATATACAAGTTTACATCGTACGCCTATGCAACGCGGCACTACGTAGTTCAAATGATTTTAAACAGATGGCTGTACAGTTTACTTGTATGAAGAAGTATTTTACAAAATGTTCCGGTGACCGCATCCATGGTTATATACATCACTGACTATGATGGAAAAACCGAAAACGACAAACACGTCAACTTAAAAAAAATAGGTCCGCCATCTTGAAATTCAAAATGATATTCGTAATTAGCTCGAGGAAAATCTTAAATTAATACCCATTTTGATTTTTTCATTACTGAAGCGACTACTTATCTTACATGACATAATCGTCATTAGTATTAAAAAAAAACATTCGACTTTCCACTCAAAAATTCGACTTGTCCACCGTCGCTTTTGATTTATATCAGTATCTACATACTCGTATTTAACTATTGACTGATATTACCATGGGAGTTTTGAGTTCAAAAACTGGCAGCACAGGCAACACATAAAAAATGGCGCTTACTCAAAATATTTATTTTCGAAACATTTCAATGGCTTATATTGCAGAAACTAATAGGAAATATTGTTACTTACCGATGATAGGTGAGTTTTTTCGTTGGTCTAGATCGACCCATGTAGTTTTTATACACTTTTATCACACAAAACGACATTTTGAAACAATACAATTTTGGTGAATTTGGTTGTGTCCCAGTGACGACTCGACTGACACTGAAGACGGGAAAATGATTAAGCCCCTAACAGTTAGGGGCTTTTTTTATCTACGCGTAAACAGCTTCGTAGCTCCGTCTGGATATATCATTAGTCAAAGGTAAAAACCATAAACTGATTAAAATACTTCTTAATTTAAGATCCATACAATTATAACAGAAATATTTTAATCCAAAAAGCAAATCACAAACTTTTAAATGAATATAATAGAGTGGTATAGTTAAATTACAACTAATTAATACAACTTATATGCATAGTGCAAATATACGATACTTTATCCTCTTACAATCAATGCATAACATCGTCCACGCATCTCGCAATGCAGCAGGCGTGCGAACCAATTAGCATTAGGCTGTCCCGCCGAGAACCAATCATCGCGCTTGCCGGAATACAACGCGTTAGGCAAACGCGGTAAGCGCAGGTAATTGGCTTATTTGCATGTGTGTTCTTTCGTTCGAATACTAGAGATATTTTGTCAATGTAGTGAAGTGTGGAGCCGAATTTCGCGTTGATTTTGTTCACAATAAAATTACGCTTCCATAGTTTTATTATTTCGATGCTAGAATATCATCAATCACAGTCATTGATCGAACTAGGGATGGCATAAATCACAAGTTACAGGTGACAAATCATATGATTCTGTTTGTCATACGTCACACCTGCTACTGGCCATGACATAGCCTGTTACAAATCATATTACGTACTTATCACACATCCATCATTATCGTAGTATAAATATTTCATTGATTGATCTACTATGTAAATAAATCCTAGTATTGGTATTTTTTGGTACAATTTTAAACATATCAGTTTTAAGACGATTGCCAAAGAAAAAAAAAAAAAAAAAATTATTATACCATGCTACTACATAATAATTATAACGAATTGTTTTTATATATTATGTCGATGGTCGCAGGGTTGGATTTCGTAGTATAATTATACTATTTGTACCATAATTTTGTGATGTGTAGTATGTAGTATCGTAATGCCATAATACTACGCGAAAATACCATAATTTTACCTTTAGGTCGATTGACTAATTGGTTGAAATAAATTAAAAAATATTACTTCCATTACGAAATAAAGTTGTAATAGTTGTAGTAAATCGCTCTATTGACTCCTGATACTTTCATGCGATGCTGGGAAAGAAAGTAAATGTACCTAATGTGTATTGAATTTATTCCATCTGAATGCCAAAGACGAAGTTCCGATTGACGAATTGGCTGAAATAAACATCTTCTTGCCTTTTGGGTAATTTGTACAATAACAATAAAACTAAAATTTCCTTCCAAATTCATTTTTATTTAAAGGACAAGGTTTTTTTAGTATGGGAGGTGGGCCTAAAATAAAAAGTGAATTAACAGAAACAAATGATTGTTCACATTAAAGAATAAATTATTATGAACACGTACAGTATACTTTTATCAATTTATCGATGTGGGTTTTAATTTAATTATTTATCTAAAATTCAATAAACTGGCAAGAGAAGCGATAATGTTGCAACACTAAAATAATAAAAAAATGGCGTTTAATTGAAGTGTCAGAAAAGCGAAATGTCATACTTTGTCCATGTCAGCCTTAGATTAAGGATTACCTAATCCTTAATCTAAGATGTCAGCCTTACCTTTTTCCGACTTGTGCTGTGCTTTCTGGACCCGATTTTTGCCTTTCGATTTGGATTTGTTGACCCTTTGTATAATACGACCCGCGCCACGCTTTTGGAAACCTCTTTTGCTCAACGATTTGGCTCAACAACCACAACTACATTTTGTACATGCAATGTAAGTACCAACATAATTAATTATTTATTACTCTGCTACCGATTTCACTGACTATAACATTATTTTACTTCTTTTTATGAATTTTATCGGTTTAGAATTGAAAAACTATAATCAATCTATCACATTCCATTGCATGTTTTTGTTGAGTATCTACAAACCAGACATATTCATCATATCCATTCTTCGAAAGAATACTGTACTGAATTGTATTTTTATATTCTAGATATTCATAATGACTACGCCACGGCTATGTTTCAATTGCAGCATTGCGCTGCATGCCAATCATCAGTCTTATGAAATACTTGACATGACTCCAGATATTGTATCATTACTTGAGGAGTGGACTACTAGAGAGGTAGGTATGTTAAATACCATACCATTATCATAGTGGATAATTAGGAAAAAAGCATTTTAAATAATTGTATTTAACAGGCAATATAGAAGTTTACATGTCCTTTATTTTGTGCCTGTTGCATTGTGTGTCCCAGATTTTATATTGATATTTTAGTTTCATATGTACCTATAACATAAATGTTTTTTTAGGTGTTTAACATGGATAGATTGTGCCAAGAATGTTTTGATCTGGTGATATCTGAGATTGATGATGGTAACCATAGACCTGAACAGCAATTAGGACATCATTCTCTATGTGTCCATTGTGGAATATCTGTGGCTCAAAAAAGTGGAAGACTGTCTCAACCATTGCCTGAAGGATGACCTGTGAGAGCTTATATAGCTGATCTTATTGCTCGAAGACAGGTATGTGCTTTATTTTTTAAGGAAATCATAGTGATTATTATTTATTATTTTAATATACAGGTCGTTGTTTTGGTCAGCGACGAGCGACTCAGGGTCGATAATACAAATGATACTGGTGCTAAAAAAAATATAAAAAAATACTTTATTTTTTTTTTATAATAAAAATAAAAAAAAAATTTTTTTGAAGATCATGTAATAAGCTAAAGTGTAGACATAATACTCAACGGGAGTACGAGGGAGTAAAGGGGTGGGGCGATGGCGGCTTGCGCCTAGCTCTAGTCTGTGCACGTGCCTAGTGACCATACTTTGTGGTAATTTTATTTCAAATTGAATAAGGTATTTCTCAACATATTTACAGTATTTAATGGAATTACGTCCATTTTTGGGGAATATATATTTTGTACTACCGCTCCTGGGTCGCTTGTCGCCGACCAAAACAACACCCTGTATAAAGATACTAATGTTGAACGTCTTATTATAGATTCCTGTGGATGCACGAGTGTGCAATGCATGTTGGCAACGAGCTCATTACAGAGTTCATCAAGCTGCTAATGTTCCTGAAGTTGAACATGACGCTACTCCTGAACAAGTTGTGCAAGAACCTGTTCACAAACATGGGAATGTACATGAACCTGTTCCCACGATTGTACTTGGACACTATAGTCGTACTCCAGATACTGCAAGCCACTGCTTTGTTCCCGGGTGTCTAAACATGGAGTGGCTCAGAGTGCCATTATATTTAAGGAAGAAATGTTAAACTTGTTGGGTGACTCTAAAACTGATAACTTCAACTTTGAAGCTATTGAAAATATGGACAATAGTATTATGTCACTACTGGACTGTGTTTACCATATTTAATTTTATGATTTTATACAATACAATATTAAATTCATTCTCAAATTGTAAAAAAAAATTGGCTCTAGTGCTGTACTTAATAAAAATCAGAATCATGGGCTCGGCATCAGGATACTGTAACAGCACCTGCTTCATTCTTAGATGGAATTTTGGTCATGGAAGAAGAATAAAGGAAAATGAATAAATGATAATATTGTTTTATTGACTTATCTAGTTTACATTTATATACCTACTCAACTCGACATCCATTGCTGCTATGTCAGCACAGAGCAGTTCACAGGCATGATAACTAAGCATTTAACATTAGATTAAATAGTACCTATACAATTTTGTGCATTTATGTTAACACTTAGTAAAACAACAAGCTAAAAACTACTTTGGGTACTTATTGATTGTATGTGTTTAAAGCCCGTGTTCGTTCAATAATAATACATCAATCACAAAGCTGTTTGTGCCCTAATAAAACATAAGATTTGAACCACAGTACATAATTCAGCAAGATCTATTGCTTGTACTCTTGTCAAAGGTTCATTAGTGGTACATGGGATTAGGGATCTCATTTATGGATACTGCTCAGCGTACCTAGGAGATGAGTAGGTACTTTCACTTCCAAGACTAGTTAAACAACCAGGAGCATTCCTTCTTGAGTTTCATCGACAGATTTTTGATAATTGGATTCGAAACGCAAGTTTCTATTTCTATATTTCTTGTTTTTTTTTTCTAATATATGATAAAAGCAAAGACTACTATTCTTACTGGATAAAAGCTACATCTTTGGAAATAATAATATTATCGCAAAATATCCGATCAAAATGTAGGTAACTTCTTGATTCACAGATTGTCAGTCAATGTCAAATATGTCAATCGCTGTCAAAAAGAGGAACGAAATAAGCGTTTCGTTTAACGCATACTTCATTAAATTATAATATTTTTAATTAAAAACGGGCGTGTTTTAAAATCAGTATATAATGTAAAATGAAAGCAATAAAGGTCTTGAATATTCCACAATTGAAATGAACTCTGTTAAAAGTAGTAGACGAAAAGCGAAACGTAGTATTATTTTCGACAAGTAGTATAATTTTATCTTCCATAGACAATAATTTTCTGGGGGTCTGAATCCAACCCTGGATGGTCGTTACCATTGAGATATATACATGGAGGTGAAATGTTTGTCTATAGAAATAATCATTTATACATATATGTGGTATATCGATGCTTAGTTCATAAAAATAATGCCATCTCTTTTTAACTTCATTATTTTTGCATAAGTGAAAAAGGATAGCAGCATTTTTGACAGTTACTATGATGGCAACCCTTCGTTCTGAGTATCATCAAAATACCTATTTGCGGCCGGTCCGCCATTTTATCATCCGGCTATCTCGACTCGCCATTGGTCAGTCATCTGTCAAATGCTTGTCATTATCAAAGGGATAGAGTTGTGCCCTAAGAATTATTTATTTATCGATAATGTCCTTTTATGTTTTTTTTTCAACTTACTTTCAAGGTTGCCTGCTACAAAAGGAAAAAAGAATATTGGCTTGAAACTACCTAAATAAAATTATATTGTTCAGAAATGAAAAAGATTTATCTAGATATATCTTCAAAAAAAATTACTCTTAAAAAAATACTGTGAGCGCGTCGCGAGCGTTCCAAATCATTGACAGCTCTCAGTGGTCATAGACGTGATGTCTGTAACGAGTAATCGGAACGTAAATTATTGATGTGAGCGTGAGCGCTAGAGCGGAGTTCACTGGAGCGCACCCAAAGAATCGTCGGCGCGCATCGTTTCGTTTGTTTTTTGGTGCCTACCTCCATTGTAAAACGCGCGCGAGTTGTAGAAATAATTTTGCGATTAGTTGAAGTAATTAGCTGCATTATTGCGTATGAACTCAGTTTATAGAGAAAACCATCCATAGTAAGATGCCCACTTGCAACGTAATTGGATGTGGCTGTCGCGGAAGAGAAAATCACCCAACCATAACTTTGCACCAGTACGTACTTAATTTTAACCGAAATATCTTCTTTAATTCCTAAACAAAAATATTTGCAACATTGAATAGTTTCTACAGTAAAGCATTCATAGTTTCGCTTTTAATTTATAATTGAACATTTTATCGTAGCGCTTATTCGCTCAAAGAGCAGCTCGACTGGGGAAGTAGGTACCTCCACCTTACAGAATACCGCAGCCAAATAACTTAATGTTGTGTAAAGTTGTGTTCCTGCGCGTGAGTAAGGCGCCAGAGCTCAGGGGAGGGGGGAAAGGTCGGTAACGCGTGAGCGTTGCTTCGTGTATTACGAGCGTCCATATGGCTACGGCAACCACTTACCATCAGGCGTGCCGTATGCTTGTTTACCAACTTAGTCGTATAAAAAAAATACTTTATTTTTTTAAGAAATCGTATTGAGTCGTGGTATTTTTACCCGACTGACCCGGAAGGAGGGTTATGTTTTTCGAGTGTATGTATGTATGTACTTATGTCTATTTCTTAGATACGCTCTGCAGCCTAAACGGCTTGATGGATTTTAACATATGAGGTGTCGTTAGATTCGTCTTAACTGTGGGAGTAACATAGGATATATTATTTTAATATGGCATCTAGGAATAAAAAGAAGGGGGTATTAAAAACAAAAATTTCGTTATTTTAACAATATGTAAATAACTTCGAAAGTATAACCCATAAAAAAATTAAATCTCAATCGCATAAAAATGGTTACTGTGGGTTATCCATAGGATATAGACATATACCATCGCTGACTTTTTTGTAGATATTTTTAAGATACACAATTCCTTAGTACATCATTTTCATATATCTCGTAAAGTTTAGTCAGCGTTAGCAATGAATGCGCAAAAAATTCTGTGTTTTCGAAACATTGTTTTTTTATATATTCTGTATATATAACATATATAAACCTTCCTGGGAAAATTATCTAACTCATAGTGAAAACCGCATCAAAATCCGTTGTGTAGTTTTAAAGATCTAAGCGTACAAAATGACAGACAGCGGGAAGCGACTTTGTTTTATTTATACTATGAAGTGATGATTAGTAAGTAGGTATAAGTCACTCAATTTACAAACCCGTTTTTAATCATCATTTTACAATATCGTAATTTCGGTCGGTACCTACTGCATTATAAAGCTTTACCAATTTATTCTATGTTCTTTATCAAGCAGCTAACTCCCTCTAGACCTCAGTCTCCCAAGTAATTAATTTATTTCAATACATTAAAAAAAAAAAAAACCGATGCTTTCCTCGGAAAGTCGATGAATACTTGTTGAATTATCTGCTCGTAGATACCGTGATAAAATATAAATACATTCTAACAATCTTTTATCGATGATTTATAAATATCGATATAGGCTTATCAACATGGGCTGCACTATTGACGGCCATTTTAGACCGGCCGCATACTATAAGAAATTTTCTGTCAGAAATTTTGGACGCCCGCCGGAAGGCACGTTTCTCATACATTTTGTTCTAGACGCCGCATACTATCCGAATACTGACGTGTCTTACGTCCGCTTCGGATGAGCACCGGATGCAAACCATCGGACGTCCGAATTTTTTCTGATCAGAATGTCGGATGGCGCGCTCTCCATACATTTTGTACTAGACCCCGCACATCTATCCGAAATTCGCATCAGTTGTCGAGTGGACGCCGTGTGGTATGCACGCGTTCATTCTGTACCGCGAGATAAGATGATGATTTTTAAATGATTTCTTCACAAGGAAGTGCACGTCCTCTTTTTAACACGCTTTTATTAGCTTCACCTGTATGTATGTATCTATGTATGTATGTATGTATGAATGTATGTAAAGGAATCTTCGAACGTAATTTTCATCGACTTCCAGACGTCAGATTAAACTGAAATTTTGCACACTTATCAAGTACCGATGACAATACAATAATTTGGTACCATCGAGCTGATCTGAAGATGGATCCGGAAGGTAGGCACTGGAACTCCATAACGGAGAAACGTTTCCTAGCCGTGTTTGGGCTTTTTGGAATTGTCATGAAATGAACTTTGACCATGTATGGTTTTCAGGGTCTGATGATGGAGTAGGAGAGTAAGCACTGGAACTCCATAACGGAGCAACGTTTCCTAGCCGTGTTTGGGCTTGTAGGAATTGTCATGAAATGAACTTTGACCATGTATGGTTTTCAGGGTCTGATGATGGAGTAGGAGAGTAAGCACTGGAACTCCATAGTGGAGCATCGTATACTAGCCGTGTTTGGGCTTGTTGGAATTGTCGTAAGATGAACTTTGACCTTATATGGTTTTCAGGGTCTGATGATGGAGTAGGAGGGTTAGCACTGAAACTCCATAGTGGAGCATCGTATCCTAGCCGTGTTTGGGGTTGTTGGAAATGTCGTGAGATGAATTTTGACCATGTGTAGTTTTTAGGGTCTGATGATGAAGTCGGAGGGTTGGCACTGGAACCCCATAGCGGAGCATCGTATTCTAGCCGTATTTGGGCGTATTGTAATCGTATTATGTGCATTTTGGCCAAATATGGTTTTCTGAGTTTGTTGGTGGAGTCAAAGAGTCACTGAAGCTAAATACTCATTATAAATGTGAAATAAATTGATATTGGGTGAAAATATGGTATAAGTAACATAATAAAATGGTATGAATAATTTATCTTGACTAAAAAATAAAAAATAAATTACAGTTTAAAAAAACTAAAAAACACGCTTTAAAAAGCCCTGCACTAAAAAGTGTTAAATAATTATAAAATTGAACCTGAATATATTCTCTGTCTATCCCGTAAGGGCCTAAATGTAAGCAATTTTTGTAATTAAGTTCAATATTTGAATGAAAAGCGTGGGGCGCTTTTCCTTGTAAACTCAATAGAATTTCTAAGCATTATCATTATCATGAAGAAATATCGTAAATTACAAAACGAAAAGCGCCACACACTTTTCATTCAAATATTGAACTTAATTACAAAAATTGCTTACATTTAGGCCCTTACGGTATAGACAGAGAATATATTCAGGTTCAATTTTATAATTATTTAACACTTTTTAGTGTAGGATCCTAACTAGGATCCTAACTGGGATCGCTCTGACTAGGAAGCAGAAGCTGTTCTAACTGCGATTACACCTTCCTATTTCCTAGTTAGGAACCTAGTTAGGATCCTAAAAATAGGACGGTGTAATAAGTACTTAAGCTCAAACTCGCCGGATCGAAATTTCTGATAGGTGTGCGGAGTGGTTCCGGCGGGCGTCCGAAATTTTCTAACAGAAAATTTCTTATAGTATGCGGCCGCCCTTATCCTCCGGGTAATTTTAGGTATGCACGCTTTTTTCGTAGGTATGGCAAGTCCATATTATTATTAAGTCGTTGGTCGTTACATATTCGCAGTAAATTAATAAAAGTAGCATTTGTGTACCTAATAACTTTAGTTCTCTTATGTGGTACCTAATATATATATATATAGCATATTTCAAGCTGGTTCAATGATAATTGGCATTTTAAAGAGAAGTATGTCTCAAAACGTGGTCATGAAATTAATAACAAATGCTGAAACTGCTGAAAAAAGCTTAGCTGATCTCAGAAGCAAGGTTGGTTAATTTATTGCTATTCAGTATTTTGATCATTATTATATTACCTAATAATCTTTTTAAAGAGATTTTGCTAAAACATTCAATAAAGTACCACCCGTGCGCGATAAGTTGAAATGCGACTCCCTCGCGTGCTTCCCCTGCACTTCCCTGATGGCACCTGTATTGTACCTATGAAGCAATAATCCCGCTACACGTACAATACGGGACCCACCCCATGCTTCATAACTTGTAGTGTACATGCACGCAAATACGCGAATGTAACACAACGCGCCGTCCCTTATCGCTATCAAAGGATACCAGGATATCAAAACAAAAAGGGGACCCAGTCGACAATACATATGATAGACAACAACAAAAATTCTAAACAACATACCTACCTACTAATTTACTCTGTTGTAAGTTAAAGCACTTATTAAACCTTCCTATTTTTAGGATCCTAACTAGGAAATAGGAACGTGTAATCGCAGAAAGAACGGTTAGTGTCCTAAGTAGTGAGATAGGAAGGTCCCAACCGCTCTGCTTCCTTAAACAGGAAAGTGTAATCGCGTCGCTCCGATTTAGGACGTTTAGGGATGTAACATTGTTCTTCAAAACATCGATGTTTTGAAATAATTATATAAGGCCCTTCTAAAGTCTTGGCGTATATTTTGAGGGATGAATGTATAGGTCATTAGTAATCAAGAAACAATAATAGAAAAATAATCCGTACACTGAAAGTACTACATTATTTATAAATTAATACTTGGTACTTACTTACATAAAGTTCAATTGTTTTATTTTAACATAAAGGAGCTCATTTGTATTCATTGAAATTTTAATTTGTGTGATCGGTTTGAGAGAATAAAAAACTTAAAACATCGGAAGAACATCGATGTAAGTATAGTTATATTTTTTTTAAATCGACCTTTGTTACATCCCTACGAGTCGTCCGTCCCGCTTTAAGTATAGTTGCTATACTCTTTGCCGCGTCCTAGTTAGAAAGCAAGATAGTGTAGTGTAATAAGTAGCTTCCTGCTTCCTTGTTAGAACCATCCTAGTTAGGATCCTAAATATAGGAAGGTGTAATAAGCCCTTTAGGTTCTTAAAATAAAGAAAGTTTATGGGACATAATAATATTTCAGATAAGATAATAGTTACATCATTAATTAAATAAATTGATTTTATAAAGGTACTTCATATGTTCCATAATATAATTTAAGTGTTCAATGTGCCTAGACAACCCTGTCTGTTTGCCTTCCATTGACAAAGGCCTCTTCCAATTGTCTCCATAACATTTGGCTATAAGCTACTGCTTTTATGTTATCAGCCCAACACCTAATAGGTCTGCCACATTTTCTCTTCCTATCTTTTGTGAACCAGTATATAGGTAATTGTTTTGCACCATTTTTCTTTTCCCCGGTTTGTATGTCCTGCTCATTTCATATAATCACCTCATAAAATCTTTTTTTTAATGTTTATTCACAATTGCGTCACAGTTTATGGGACAGTCACAGAAAATTCCATCAAAAAATAAGCCAGAACAGGAGTCCCTGCCATGAGTATGTGCTTTATATAAGCTGTGAATTTGTGTCAGATTTAAATATTTGTTGTCCCATGGACTGTCTCAGTACCATATCTCTAAGAAATTAACTTATATTGTTACAGTTGGAACTAGTAAAAAAAAATAAGATTGAAGAGAAAATAACAGCTGTAAAAAAAGAAAATAAAATTCTTGCTGAGAAAGTAGACACTGCTAAAGCAGAATTAATAAGACTTGAAATATTTAATGGAAAAAAACAATATAATGTACCGGGCAAAGCAGCAGCAATATCCGAAACACCTGAAACTGTTTCTGGGAATACTGAAAAGCAAACCACTGTTAAGAAAGATACTAAAAAGGCTAAAGATTCTTCTAAAAGTAATAAGGATAAACCAAAAGAGTCAGATGACTCAGTAGTGGATGTAAGGAAATTGGACTTTAGGATTGGCAAAATTGTAGAAATAAGTAAACACCCAGATGCAGATTCTTTGTATGTGGAGAAAATAGATTGTGGTGAAGAAAAACCTCGGACAGTAGTATCTGGTCTCGTCAACCATGTACCAATTGATGATATGCGAGACAGAATTGTTATGATTCTCTGCAACTTGAAACCAGTGAAGGTAAACAATATACTCACTATTAGACAATTTTATTTATTGTACTTGTTTTTTAACCAACTTAAAAAAAGGAGGAGGTTCTCAATTAATTTATATACAGGTGCTTTCTTTTTCTAGCCAGTATGGGCAATTTCTGAACTACAGGTCTTACAGAAAAATTTTGAGAGATGCCAAGCTTAATTTTGAAGGAAATATAAGTGGCATTAAAATTTATATAAAAAATGTGTAAAAAAAAACCTTTATTCTATTCTGCTGCTATGTCACAATATGAACAAAATTATGTATGATAATCTTGGTTGCGAGTTGCTAGAAGTTATCAAAATTTACCTTTAATTGCTGGTCAGAATGGGGTAGCTAGGGTTATCATAATAAAAATAAGTTGGGTGTTAAATATTGTTACTGAATTTTAAAAATTATGCAGAAGTTTAAAGTTTATATTGAGTGTAACATCATCCCTATAATATTAGGAAAAAAAAATTATAAATATTTTTTATTTTTTAAACAACATTAATAAAGGAGAATGACCATCTTATAAGGGGAGTTGGGCCCACTTCGAAAATTGTTGTGTCACAATGATTTATTTTTTATTTTGTAGAAAAAATACTATATTTTCATAATCAGTAAACAGATTTAATTTTCTTACCCGGGTTTAAGAGTTTTTATTCTTTTTCTCATGCAGAATTTAAGGTTATAAAATGTTAAAGAATGGCTATTTACATAGTTTGTTTTAGTAATTCAATGGTTTAAAAGTAGAAAGTCGGTAATCTTAAGGTTTTTTAATGCAGGCCACTAAAAAAATCAATTTCTGTTTATTTTAATGTCTTACGAAAGATTAAACGTAGGTATGCTAGACTTTTTGGCGGGAATTTGCAAAGTCACCTTGCGTTTTCGTCTTATTTCCATATTTTCCTGTATTTCGAGGTTTATTGCATGTTATCAGTGATGTTTTATCCAATAAAGATCAATTCATGGGATAAATAAAGTAGCCTATAATACTCGGGGATAATGTAACTTCTATTAGTGAAAGAGTTTTTCGAATCCAACGGTAGTTCCAGACCTTTTATACTAACAAAAAAATTATGCCGCTTAATTATATTAGTATAGATAGATTATTCTATTATATTAATATACAGGGTGTATTTCGCATGGTAACGCAAACTTCGCGAAAAGGTAACACCTAATGCCACTAATCAAATTGTGAAAGTCATTCACCTCGCTAATGATCGGTTATAGAAATTGTCATTTTCGAGCGCGCAATGTATTGTGAACACCGCGATTTAAACGCGCGATAACGTTGTGCCTACGTAGTATGTCGCTGACTACAGGCGAATATCGCCATAAGACACCGTTTCTAGTTTTATTTACATTGCTACTTTTAGTGAAAGTAATGAATTAATAACTAATTTATTTTAAATCTCTTTGGGTTAGGTAAAAATAACGATTATGAACAGTCTAAAATAAAAAAAACTCAAAAAAAACAATTTAAAATTTGGGAAAAACCGACGAAAAATTCCAACATGGGGGGGGGTCCAGAATCATGTCCTGGACCCATGGTATCCGTTTGTGCGCCGATGTCCCTTACACGCTGTATAGATTTCTCCTGATGAAGAAAAATCCACGCAAATCGTTTAAACGTTTCTTCGGTGAAACAACATACCTAAGTATATGTTGTTTTGCCAAAAGTGTGTCGTTCAAAGTCTCATTACTTACATCATGAGCCTTTTTCGGATCTTTGTTTTATTAAGATTGTCGCAGATGTATATGGGCTATGGTGTTACTTTCTATCATAAGTCCATCATATGCTCGTCTGTCAGCTCGTATGTATAAAAAAATATACGAAAAAAAAAGTCGTAGGACGGACTCCGCCCATCACTGATTGGGATGCAATGGTCGGTGACCGTGCGGACTATATGGAAATGATTTATTTTGTGACTAGAACTAGAATCTAACTCGACACTGGCAAAAATAAGTCCTCATAAAAAAGATTTGGTTGCCAAACTTACCTATTTATAATATAACTTGACACTGGCAAAAATAAGTCCTCATAAAAAAGATTTGGTGCCCATATTAAAACTAAGATTTAATTTTTCGTTAAAATAAATTAATACTTGAAATAATTATGTTATGTTCCTTTTTACTTTTTATAACTATAAAACTTCTTCTTATATGCCTGTGCTATAATATCATTTTAATCATAACATAATGTTTGGAAAATAAACATTGTCATCAACACAATTATTATTTAATGTCAATAAAAATAAAATGTGTATTTGGCATTTCTGCTGTATTAGCCCACGAATATATCTAATCTCAGATCTAATATCACTCTCGTAATCTCGTTTCATAATTACTAGCGTTATTCAACAGAAAAAAACTGTAACGATAAAACTAATTTAACACCTGGCAACATTTCATATTAATAAAAATGTGATTCGGATGGCGTACGGCTTCATATATCTGTGGTGCGGAATGCATACTTAAGGGAATTCAAGCGAATATCTATTAATGCTGTTTTAAATCCTCCGGCTAGACAAGATATCAATATTTTGTGAATGAACATAATAAAATAAGACTTGATTTTTGAATCATATTTGATTGAGACACGCGATGACACAATAGTGGGCCCAAAATTAATCAATCTCCTTTGCATTGTGACGTAGATGCAGTTTTTTTTATACTGCTTCGTTGGCAAAGAAGCATATGGCCCGTCTGATGGTAAGCGGTTACCATAGCCTATGGCTTGCAACACCAGGGGTATCACTCGTGCGTTGCCGACCCTGCAGAAATCTCTTCACACCCTTTTTGAAGAATCCCATGCTGTACTCCATTGGGAAAACCACGGCAAGGAGCTCATTCCACAGTCTGAGCGTCCGCGGAAGGAAGCTCCTTTGTGACTAAAAAAGACTTGCTGAGTTTCTTGCCGGAGTCTTCTCAGTTCAAGTTGTATTTGGTTGTAGTTGTAGTTGGATGGACTCCCCATCGATGGTAGAAAGTAGCCGTGGGCATCAGGTCAAACAAATCTCCAGAATACTGTCCATTGTACAAGCGGTAAACCACACATAAGGAGGCGAAGTCTCTCCTCAGACTAAGAGGTTCTACATTGCTTGTGAGCTCGGAATCGTCAACAATTCTGATGACATGTCGCTGAACCGAGTCTAAAGGCCCCCGCTCGTAGATGACATCAGTACTTCATATGAAGCCGGACTTGCGACTTAAAAAGTTGCAGCCTTTGCCCCGATGTGAAGTACTGCCTCACTCTGTTGAGCAATTCGAGCTTTTTGGATGCCAGCTTAACCTTGTCTTCTAAGTGACTTCGGAACAAAACGTTGCTAGAAATGTCGACGCTAAGGATTCCCATGTTTTTACTGATGTTCGGGGACGTGTCCTGAAATTGTGGAGCCAGAGCGCATGGGGTTTCTTAGCGGTGAATGCGCAGGCTTGGGTCTTAGTGAAGCTGAAATGGACGATCACGTTCGCAGCTTTCCTCCACCAGTTCCACCACGGAACGAGGGATATTTGCACGGCCCGTGTAATGAGCATCTCCTGTGCAGTGGTCCGCATAGCAATGAATGCCGTCAATAGACAGCATATCATTGATATGATTGATATGCAGGAGGAACAGTGTTGGAGACAGCACAGAGCCTTGCGGGACGTCGGCATTCATGTCCATGCTATCGGAGCAGCAACCGTCAAGGACGGTTCTTATGTAGCCCGTAAGCTGGGAACTTCGTTAGAAGACCATTGCCATACCCGATCGAACGCCTTCGCCACATCTAGGCTCACTGCCAATGCCTCACATTGACTCTAGATTATTCCATTACCAACGGTGCGTGAGATACACGTGGAGGTTACCAGCTGCGCGACTGTGGCGGAAGCCATATTGCTGGTCGCTCAACAAGACGTGACCATCCAGCTTTTCAAAATTTGCGTGTGGAGGGAGGTGATGGCAATAGGCCCCTAATTCGTCAGGTCTGATTTGTCGCCCTTTTTGTGCAATGGGTGCACGTAGGCAGTCTTCCATTCCATTCCAGGACTTCCATTTTTTTAAATGAAACAATATCGTACCGAAACCGAGTAAAAATAACGAAATTATTAAGAAAATGGAATGAACAAAAACCTATTTACTTTTTGATTTGTAACTCTAAGACTGGGTCATTGAGAATCTAGAAACTTTTTGTCTTTTTTAATGGACTTCAAAAAAAAAAGGAGATTATCAATTCGACACGTATGTATGTAATATTATTGGACCTGCAAAATATTCACATAAGATAATCTATTAGGGCTTCCAAACAAATATACATAATTTCATAGATGTTTGTATGTATGTATGTTTGTCCACATTAATCGGATTGTAACCATTCTTTTTGTATTGGTTTACATTTACTTAGGGAACAGTGCAAGTTTCATCAAAATCGGTTCAGTCGTTTTCAAGATATGGACAAATATGTGAGACGGCCGGGCTTATTGATACGAGCTACGGGTGTGGTGTCAAAGGAAAAACATCTCAAAACCTTGGTCAAATTCTAGTGAATTTAAGAAAAACTAAAAATGACTAAATAAAAAGTAATTAAAAAAAAATTCAATCGTCTTCAAAATACGCTAAAAAGAAATCAGCGAAAGAGCACGACGTATTCCATCGAAAATATTTCGCTGACTTCCAATCAGTGTCAGATTAGAGTTATTTCATTCTTTTTAGCGTATTTTGAAGACGATAAATTTTTTTTAAATTACTTTTTTTTGTCTTATATCCACAAATTTCGTTTGATCAAGTTTCGAAAAAACCATTGTACCAAGCTTTGTACCTATATTGTTATTAATAATCTCTGTATACTATAACTGTATATTTATTGCATAATAACATTATTATCAGATGCGAGGTGTGACTTCGGAAGCTATGGTCATGTGTGCATCATCACCAGAAAAAGTTGAGGTCTTAGTACCGCCACAAGGAGCCACTCCTGGAGACCTCATTTCATGTGCGGGCTACCCACGTGAACCAGAAGCAATTCTAAACCCCAAGAAAAAGATATTTGAGACATGTGCTCCAGACTTAATGACAAACAATGAAAGAGTCGCGTGCTTTAAAGGAACTCCATTAATGATCCCTGGTAAAGGACCAATTGTAGCACCCACTTTGAAAGGAGTTAATGTAAAATGAAAAAAACTTTGCTTCTTCTTCATATATTTTTTGTCTAGTTTGAATATACACTTTAATAATTATTTTTTGTTTAAGTATCGTTCACAATTTACATCTTTATACCGGGTGATTTTGAATTTCTTAGCTATTTTTTTTCCCTCGGATCAGAATCACTAATAGAACACATCCGTGCAAAAAAAATAACCTTTTTTTTTTCATAATTTTGTCGTAAGAATATCCTAAATACTCCACATTGCTGGATAACGTTAACAAGTAGATGACCTTGAACTTCAGCTGGTAGACGTCACCGGAACATTGAAATATGCTGCGGAAATACGTGAATTCTTTCGTAACGCGCACTAGGTGGAAATTGTGTTTAATACCTACTAAAATTTCACCATATTATTTTTCCATCTTCCATTCACAAAATTAAGTAATATCAGGAATAAACTCTTCATAATGTTGTTTACATTTCGAGTATTTTGATTACTAAAAACTGTCATTGAATCGAATCTGTCATTCATTAAAATCTTCTAAAATAAATTCTATTTTTCATTTTCACTAAGGAGGAAACTTATCTTTCAATAATTATTAACAATACATTAGGCAGCCCACACGCATCATACAATCGCCGGCCGACTTTATGTCGGAAAGAGAAGACAACTTGAATGCAGAAAACAGGATAGCTTTTTAAAACGTTTGACTTGGTTAATAACCCTTAAACGTACCTATCCTAGAAATAAACTCTAAAATTGCCTATTTCGCTAAAAAGTTCTGATGTCAGTCGGTGGATTCAATTTTATAAGAGAATAAATTCTTTCGATTTGAGAGATTCAAATGTTCTTCGCATTTGAATTCCTTACTACCAAAGCACACGTCCTACAAAACCGCCTTTAAGGCCTCAAGTCGGACTGAGAGAGATTCAAATGTTCTTCTCATTTGAATTCCTTACTAACAAAGCACTCGTCTTACAAAGCCGCTCTAAAGGCCTCAAATCGGAATGATAATTGGACTACCGATTGTCTGACGTGTGGAAGCGTCCTTATACGAAAGCTCTCTTCCCTTTTCTTTTAATTTCATACAAAGAATTCAAAAAAAATTGCTACGACGTGTTTAGGTGTGCGTTCAGCTTAATACTTCATGTCAACCTATTTGAAATAATTTCTGATTATGAAAAAAAATATTTTGAGTTGCGCACGCAGGTATTCTCTGGTTACTGGTTGCTAGGGCAACGTTTTAGAAGATCAACAGTCGTTTCTGGGTGATACAAAATATTTTTAAATTTAATTGAATAATTATGGAACCATCTGGAGTACACTATCAGTTTGATCAATGAGGGCTTTTGAGGGCTTCTGCCTCACACACGATGCCGCGCGGCGCCCGCCACCCCACCCAACTGCGCTTTGTGGTTGCAGATCACTGGAAGTGTGTTATTTAAAACCAAATAATAAGTTGTCAATAAACTGCAATATTCAGTTCAATGTGGTTTTAAATTAGCCTTAATTTGGCCCTAAAGTTTTAAAGTGTTACAACGATGCATATGTTAGAATTGTGATACGATGAGTATGTTTGTAATTGAGTTAATAAAAAAAAGTGAGTTACTGTATTTTTGTGGCTTCATTTTATAAATTTTAAACAGGTAAGAATACCGAGAGTGATGTATAGGATATTTAATTTGGATGGTGTTCGTGTTTTCGTATACATAGGCAGTATCTAACATTCTCGGTTGTTGACAGCTATGTGACGTAGCGTATTGGCGCGCGGTACGACCAACGATTTCGGTAATTTTGAGAAAACTTTGGATCGTCATAACTTTATTTTTTTCTATAAAAATTATATCTAAAAATAAAACATGTATTTTTTATTTTTTATTAATGAGAGACTCCTTTAAAATAGCTAAGTAATTCAAAATCACCCTGTATATAAGGTCCTAATAAATTAGTGAACTTCCTCTTGAGGGATGAATGTATAGGTCATTCATTAGTAATCAAAAAATAATATTAGAAAAAAAAATCTTGTATGGAGAGAGTATATGCAAGTCAAAGAAAAAAAAAAAATCTATTTATTGTTGTTTATTGTTTATTGATGCCCTTCTTAAAGAAATCAGCTGGACGGGAGGCAACAAATTCTTCAAAGGCATTTTATACTGCCTCTCGGGTATTGAATTTTTTTCCCGCCAAGAAGTTATCCAAATTCTGGAAAAAGTAGTCTGTAGGCGCAAGGTCTGGTGAGTAGGGCGGATGACGGAGAACTTCCAACCCCAGTTCTTGCAACTTGGAGACCGTCTGCTGTGCAGTATGAGGTCGCGCGTTATCGTGCAGGAGCAGCGGAGACGAGCGATTGACCAATGCTGGTTGGAGATGTGCCAGCTTCTCCATCATTGTGTTCAGTTCTTCACAGTACATATCTGCAGTAATGCTCACCCCGTTTGGTAAGAAGCTGTGATGAATCCCACCGGCGCTAGACCACCAAACAGTGACCAACCAACTTGCTGAGCGCTTGCGGTTATCAAACAATCCATTTTTCATCGCAGGTAACAATGCGGTTCAAAATTCCTTCATTTGTGTGTCTGTTGAACAGTGCAAGGCACGTTTCGACGCGTACTTCGCGCTGGCGATTATTGATGTCGTGGGGCACCCATTTGTCAAGCTTTTTTAACCGACTTCAAGAAAAGGAGGAGGTTCTCAATTCGGATGTTTATATATATTTTTTTTTTTTTTATGTATGTTCGGGCATAACTCCGTCATGTATAGACGGATTTGCAAAATTCTTTTTTTGTTCGAAAGGGGTATATTCCGAAATGGTCCCTTATAAATTTCATATAGATCTGATGATGAGTTTCGGAGATAGACAATGGAACACTTAAAAAAATTACGGTAAATCAGCCGCGATTGCTGCTATCGCATAAATATGCATTGTTTACGCAATCACACAACAAAACATCAGGTCTGTACACTCGAAAGGGTTACGCAGATGTATTCAGTATATAATGAAACTAAAAATTCAAAAATAATTAACTTTTTAACAAAAAAAAAACCGCCTTCAAAGTACACTAAAAAGTATAAAATAACTCTTATCTGACACTGTTTTGAAGTCAGCGAAATATTTTCTATAGAACACGTCATGCGATTTCGCTCACTTCAAAACAGTGTCAGATAAGAGTTATTTTATACTTTTTAGTGTACTTTGAAGGCGGTTTTTTTTTTTGTTAAAAAGTTAATTATTACCTTGCCAATTTGACGCAAATGGACCAATATTGTTTTGACGCTAACGTCGAAAGCTGCTGCTAATTCAGCCATCGATTGTATATCATCAGCTTCCACAATCGCCTTTAATTCGTCATTGTCGACCCAAGTCTTCGGACGACCGCGAGGTTCATTTTTCAGGTCGAAATTCCCAGAACGGAAGCAAGCAAACCAATAACAGGTGGTGCGTTGGTTTGTAGTGTTAGCTCCGTAAACGTCGTTGATGTTGCGTGCCGCTTGTGCCGCGTTGCTGCCACGACGGTACTCATATTCCATAATTACTCGAATTTTTAACGTATCCATGATGACGAAAAAGATTGAAATGCGATGAAAATGTAACACTAATCAATAAACAAATGACTACTTTTGGAAAAAGAATTCCATGTTTTTAAAATAAAATTAATTTGAAATTAGAATTCTTAGCCAAACAAAAATTATTTTGATTTGAAATGGCCAGTACTGCAGGACAGCAATTTCATAGGTAAAGACCAAAGATTTTCATATAGGCATCGTGCCTCTACCTTTAAATTCTTTGGTAAAGACCTATTATATAAAAATTACGTGTCACGTTGTAACGTTGTTGTCCGCGATGGACTCCTAAACTACTGAACCGATTTAAAATTTGATTTGCACACCGTGTGCAATTTGATCCAACTTGAAAGATAGGATAGCTTACATCTCAATTTATAGTCGTAATATTATATTGCTTATTTGTCTATTATTTCACAGTCACAATCAGTGGCGTAGCTAGGTTACCAAAGGCCCTGGGGCAAAAAATAAACTAGGGCCCAACTAAACTACTTATTTAATTTATTTTTAATCAACTTCAAAAAAAGGAAGAGGTTTTCAATTTGGTTGTATTTTTTGTTGTTTTTAATGTTTGTTACCTCATAACTCCGTCATTTATTAAACGATTTGGAAAATCGTCTGCTTCTTCTTATATGTCTGTGTTCAATTTATAGTTTGGAAGTCAGAGTCCGAGGGGCCCCCTGAGCCCCCTTGGGGGCCCCGGGGCACTGCCCCGTCTAGCCCCTAGGTAGCTACGCCACTGGTCACAATTATCTGTTAGCTCCAAACGATTCTAACAGATGGCGATGTCTGTTGACTGGATTGAGTAAGTATTCAATAGATGGCGCTATGTTAAAAATAAAAACGATTCATATAAGCTACAATTCAATAGCATAACTACCACGTGTTGCTGAGGCCAAGGTATAACCTAAATTTATTTTGTAATAAACGAAGTACAGTGAAATTCATTAGATAGGGTAGGGTAGGGTGGGATTGTGGAGTAGGGCAGGATAGGGTAGGTTAGCATCACAGGGTAGGGTAGCACCACGCCGACGAAGTTGCGCCGGGCAGCTAGTGTAAATATAAATTTGAAAAATTCAAATTTCCGGCCCCATGCTGTGCATATTCAGGTTAACCCTTTTACGGTTAGAGGGCAAAAATAGTAATATGGAAAATATGTAAGTCGGAAAATAGCCCTGACCAGTATTTTTCCCACCAACTTTTTTTTTATGAAACAATTAACCTATCTATTGCAGTCCTTTTTTAGATATGGTAAAACGATATAATTATAAGTACCATGGGCAAAACCAGGCAAAACTAAATACAAAGAAGAAAGTTTTTTTTTTATTTGACATTGACATAAAACATACGATATTTTTCGTAACGGTTGCAATGAAATTTGGAAAAAGGCGTTTTTTCAACTGCGAACGAAATCGGTATAAATCTTCGAATTTACGTGGTAATATATGGTAAGTTCTTCTAGGTTTTGTAGATTTATATCTAAGGTTTATTACTTATTTTTAGTTTATCTAATAAAAAAAAATTCCATTGATTTTTCTTGGTGGGAAGAATGTTCCCTCTGCCTGCGGGGGAGTTTACATTGGAGCTGCGAACGGTCTTATCTCCAAAAATAAATCTGCTGCGTGGTCGGAGGGCTATGCTGTAAAGGCCGAGTTTCTTGCGTATTCTTCTTAGCATAGCCTTTCGAATGCGCAGTGGATTTATTTTTGGAGATAATACTGTCTGTGAGTTTTAATGTAAATTCCGCAGCAGACAGAGGGAATATTTTACCACCAATAAAAAGAAATATTTTCATTTTTTATTTTATTTTCAGGCATCAAAAATAACCGATTCAATGTATGTTATCTCGATCTTTATGACCGTTAAGGGATTAAACATCAGTACCAAATTCAAAATCATTTATTCAACCTTCGCAGGCACTTAAGAAAAGACTGACTCTAATACCGGTTCGGAAGGTTGCATTTGCTGAGAAGAGCAGGCATAAACTCAGCAATAACTCTTTTCAAAACATGGTACGAGAGCTACCAACGTTTTGGAGAAAGAACTTTAGCAAGGCAAATTTTTTGATATTGCCTTGCTCATAGAAGCCTGATTGAGATGCACCTACTCTGACAGCCGGAAGTGGTTGCGTTTCCTTCTGCGCATCCTGTTTGTACTGGTGAAAATTTCGGAGTTTGAAACATTTTAAAATTTTTTTTTTTTTTCGACATTTTCTACATCTTAAACGCAAACGCAAGCAACTTAAACTTAAATTGGCAGAGCGTTATGTGGTTACTAACTGCGTGCTTGGTGCTATTTCAGTTGTGAAAAAAGTAAATGTCATATCATTTCTCAAAATCAACCGCTAAAAGGGTGTAACAGGGGTTCAAAATTTTCAATGGATAAATCATAAGATAGATGTATCAATTCGAAAATTCACAGGATTACTCCTGTCTACCAATAAATGAAAACTTGTTTTGTGCTTTATCAAAAAAAAAACCAGAAAAGAGGTAAATAGTCTAAAAATCAACATGTGTGTCATTTTCAAGGTTTGTCGGGACGTCGATTACGTAAATGTCATTTTGAAATGTCAATGAATTTGAACCAAGAATCTTATTTATAAGATTCTTGATTTGAACACTTGAACGACAAAAAAAACAAAAAAGTTCTAATTTATTATTATTATTTTGTATTGATTTATTTTTTTTGTATTGATCAAATTTTGTTCCGATAAGAATCTATAGGTTTCGTTAATAGCATTTTTAAATCCTGTGGTAAATGGACGCTCCAACCCGTAGACAGAGAAAGCTATAGACCTTGAGATATCTTCTGACTCATTCACACAGAAAGAGAAACACTTATTGGAAATACACATTAAGAAACGAGACAGAGCGCTAGCATTTTTTATCCTACTCGAATGTCGGTTTTTCAAGGTCATTACATCGTTTGCGCACTGGTTTGCGAAATAAATAGTGACATTCCAAGGACGTTTCGGTTTTGCCAACTTTTCTCAAATCTGTGTTGCCAACATACAATTTCAGTCTCCCACTCTAGTGAATGAATGATTTTTATTTCGCTCGAATTGTGGTACATACAAGGTCATAATAATAAACGTTCTCACTCTTCACCAGCAAGTGGTATGCAAAATTGATTAATACAATGTAAAAATTTGATACAATAGAAAATAAAATTATAATATATTGAGTTTTAACATTCACAAAATAAATTAAGCAATAAAACAGATTTAAGATTCACATAACATAAACTATATCTATAAGATTTTTAAATTTTTATTCATACCTTATAATTGAAATAATCGTTTTTTTTTAATTCGATGGGCTTGCGTTTGGCCTCTGACCCGCCCATAAGGGGCAATGACGAAGCCTAAGATGAAACACGCTTACCCAGAAGAAATCTATTAATTAAAATAAAATATAATTTGTTTATTGAATAAAAACATGCTCATGATAACATTTTTTTAAATATAATTTTAAATTTATTTAATGGTAAATTACTAATACTTTCAGGCAATTTATTGTAATTTTTTACAGCCATTGGATAACAGTTGTTACCTACTATAAAGAGTTGTTCTTATGTTTGATGGTCTCAATCTGTTTGACAATCTACTATAGGACTACATTCATCACTAAATCGATTAAATAGCTGCATATGCATTTTAACAAAACAACACATTTAAAAAATGTATGAACAAGGGACCGTCAGCAAAATTAATATTTTGAATAATGGTTTGCAAGAAGTCAAACTATCTACATTGCAGATTGCTCGTACGTATTGCTTTTGCGCAATAAATACTCTATTGAAATGGCATGAATTTCCCCACTCGATTATACCATATCTAATGACAGAACATACATAGCCGTGGTTTGCCTGTATGGCCGTATGTTCACCTGCAATCTTCACCAAACACCATAAGGCATCTAACACATACTTTATCATCTAACTTTATGCCAAGAAATATTGTTTCATCACATTCATTTATGCTATTGTTTTCGAAAGATATAATAATAAGTTCTTTTTAGGGTCCCGTAGCCAAATGGCAAAAAACGGAACCCATATAGATTCGTCATATCTGTCTGTCTGTCTGTCCGTCTGTATGTCACAGCCACATTTTTCCGAAACTATTAGAACTATAATGTTGAAACTTGGTAAGTAGATGTATTCTGTGAACCGCATTAAGATTTTCACACAAAAATAGAAAAAAAAACGATACATTTTGGGGGTTCCCCATACTTAGAACTGAAACTCCAAAGGGGATAGAACCTTTGTGGCATAGCTAGCCGCCGCCATTTTAGTTTTTTTTCAATGTCGCGGCGCACGATGTAACTGGTATATATGGGTAGAGGATACTTATACAAACAAAAAATGTTAATCAATATGGTGACCTAAAGTGTCACGTTTCCAAGATATTTGGAGGTAAAGATCGCCATATGAGAATTATGACAATCATTAAAAATTTACTGATTACGTGTTTATATGCATTCAATTGTATTCAAATAATAGTTCCCAGGTTGATTTATCAATTTTTTTTAATAGAGTTACACTAGGAGCACGTAAAACAATATTTTTAATTACTTACCTACTAAACAGCATCGTAATATTCGTTGTCAAAGTAGCTCGGATCGTGACTTGTTTTCCATCTTGTCATTATTATACAAACAAAAATGACAATACTTGTCCTAAAATCTATGTTACCAAACTAAAGATCGCTAAGTAATGTTCCCTGGGCGCCAAAATTGCAATTGCGACGCAAATAAATAAAATAAAACCCGGTCCCGCGGCCATCCCGACCCAATAAAACTTCCACCTAAATGAAAGTCCAGTCTTCGTGGAAGACTGCCCAGGTGCACACAATGGCACCGGTATCATTCAAAGAAGTTTCCGAGGCTTTCTGAGGGACTATCCTGGGACATTCCTGGGACATTCCTCACATACGGTCATCTGATCCCAAACTAAGCAGAGCTTGTAATATGGAAACCAGATAACTGATATAATACATATACTACTTTTTGTTTGTAAATACATACTTAATATACATAATTACACCCAGACTCAGGACATACAGACATGTTCATGCACACAAATGCATGTCCTGTGTGGGAATCGAACCCACGACCTGCGGCGCGTAAGGCGAACCTTAACCAACTGCGCCAACCGGCTCGTCTATGCAAATGGGTCGCCAATTTTCTGTCCAGCAGATGCATAAGAGCTGAGAGATATAAATGCTGGCGTCCCGCAAGGGTCTGTACTGTCCCCAACACTGTTCCTGCTGCATTTAAATGAAATGATGTCTATTGACGGCATTCATTGTACAGAAGACGCTCATTGCAAATATTCCTCGTTTTGTGGTGGAGGAAAGCCGCGAACGGCTTGTGTCTGAAATCGAGAGCACCACTAACTGGTGTCTCCGATTACGGTCGACTAAACCTAGTCCATTTCAACCCCAATAAGACCCAAGTCTGCGCGTTCACCGCTAAGAAAACCCCATTTGCTGTGACTTCACAATTCCAGAACACGGACATCAGAGAAAGCATAGGGATTCTCGGCATCGACATTTCTAACGACGTCAATAGGCCGTCTAGAAGACAAGGTTAAGCTAGAATCCAAAAAACTCGAAGTGCTCAACAAAGCGAAGCAGTACTTCATATCGGGGCAAAGCCTGCAACTTTAGAAGTCGCAAGTCCGGCCTTATATGGAGTACTGCTCTTATCTGGATATTAGTTTGGGCCTTTAGATTCGGTTCAGCGACGTGCCATTAGAATTGTCTACGATCCCGAGCTCACAATCTGAGGAGAGACTTTGCCTCCTTATGTGTGTTCTACCGCTTGTACAACTGACAGTGTTCTGTAGAATTGTTTAACCTGACTAAACGGCTAAACCCACGGCTACCTTCTACCATCGCAAGTCTTGCCATTGACGGGGAGTCCATCCTCACACATTGGAACCCAAATAGTTTCAAACTATGCGGTCTCAAAAGAGCTTTCTTCGCTTACAATCAGGCGGGCCTTATGTTTGTTTGCTACCTAAGTAGTTTTAAAAAAACCTTTTATTTAAAGGTTTGGTCACGGCTTGTTTCTATTATCTGTTTTAATATATTTTTAAAACCGTGATGCATTATTATTTGACCACTATTGCTTTAAACTATTTTCATTCGTCTCATAATATATATACATCGATATTCCAATATCTCGGTAACATGATATTTTAACACAAGTATTGTCATTTTTGGTTAATAACGGCGACATGGAAAACAAGTTAACCACTACGATCCGAGCTACTTGACAACCACAGACTACGTCAGACATATTCTCGCTAGCAAAAATCTGTGTCTATGGAGTCGGCCACCTCTCACGCACACATTAGTTGGCTATTCCGCGGGAAACTACACTCTGTCGCCGTTTACACAGAGCCGATTATCCGCGCTCAACTAATGTTTAAATGTGTGCGTGCCGGCTTGTAAGTACAGCGTGGTGGCCGACTTGAGTGACACAGTTTTTTGTTAGCGAGAATATATCCGACTTTTTAACATCCTTGTTGACAACATTGTGTTTCACTGCGAATATTGCGAGGAATTAAGGTTTAGTAGGTAACCAGTTAATGAATATCGTTTTTTCGTGCTCTTTGTTTTGCTATATTCTAATGAAAAGTTAAATCAACCTGGGAACTATTATTTGAATACAATCTAATGCATATAAACACGTAATAAGTTCATTTTTAATGATTGTCGTAATTTTCATATGGCGATCTTTACCTCCAAATATCTCGGAAACGTGACACTTTAGGTCACCATATTGCTTAACATTTTTTGTTTGTATAAGTGTCCTCTACCCAAATATACCACTTACACCGTGCGCCGCGACATTGAAAAAAAATCAAAATGGCGGCGGGTGGCTATGCCAGCTCCCATACAAAAATGTTCGTACCCCTTTACGTGTGGTTTTATCAAACCTTTACGTGTGGGTTATCTATGGATAGGTCTTCAAAAATGATATTGAGGTTTCAAATATCATTTTTTTCTAATGTGAATAGTTTGCGCGATAGACACTTCCAAAATGGAAAAATGTGTGTCCCCCCCACTGTAACTTCTAAAATAAGAGAACAATAAAACTAAAAAAAATAATTATACAAGAACAATAAAACTAAAAAAAATATAATAATAATTACCATGCAAACTTCCACTGAAAATTGGTTTGAACGAGATCTAGTAAGTAGCTTTTTTTATTACGTTATAAATCGTAAATATGAAATCCTAAATCAATGGCCGTCAAAGTTAAACTAAACCTGGCCATGGGGCCAGATAAGTTTGTGGGGCTATACGAAAGAGATTACAAATCAATTTTTTTTTTTTTACTTCCCTACCCAAAGGCTGCCAATGGGACCCTATTTCTAAGCGTCCGCTGTCAGTCCGTCTGTCTGACAGTGGTGCCGATTCTGTTGGCACAAACTAAACTATTCCTAACTTAAATTTAGTTAAGTCCTGTCAAATCGACGTTTCCTATTCAGTTGGCGTACGATTAAACTAAAATTTAGTTTGACAGCACTAATATCGTTTTAGTTACTCAATTTAGTTAGGTGTGTAATTTTTCTATTCTGTTGGTCACGTTTTACGTCAAATTATGTCTAAAATTAGAAATGTCAAACTAAAATTAGTCGTCATCTAATTAGATGTGGATTAAATTTAGTCCTATAGAAATTGTATTGGAAAGTGGATATTTTGATCTGGATTATTCATAATTCTAAATAATTACATATTAGAAAAAGGACGAAGCAAGATAGGGATGTGTTACATACATAACGGGACTACAAAACGCGAACATCGAAGTTTTATTTTTATTTTTTTGTACTTCGATATACCACTATAGTGCCACAAGCTTATCTGGCCCGGTGAGAAAATCGCTGTTATAGGGCGAGAAGCGTATCTGGCCCGGTGAGAGAGTCGCTGTTATCGCATTTGGTGGAGCAAACAACCAATGAAAGTAGTGTTTGTATTCTCTTTGATCAATGGCGATTGACCTTTCGAAATGGCGTCGTTAGTTCTTCTTTTGACCACCGGGTCAGATAAGTTTGTAAAATCGGTATTTCAATGTCATCACAAATTCACAAAGCGAATCATAAAAAATGGACTTAATAAAACTTGCTTTGCATTTATTTTGCATTAGTGGTTGCGGCCACAGAACAGACCTTATTTATCTATTCCGTGGTTGCGGCTATCGCTGATTCGTCGCAAAGGTAAACAACTTTTTCGCGAGAGCTTGTAGAGTGACGTTGCGTTTTCATTTTTATTTTCATGAATTCGTGTATTTTGTTTTATTGTGTATTTTCGGTGGTAGTTCACCCAATAAAGATCATCCATGTGTACCAGTGAAGTGAAATGAAATGAATTATGTGTATCATGACTTTTCAAGTTGTCTCAAAAAGTCTATGAAGGGTTTTAGTACAATTACTACCATTATAGTAAAACATAACTTTATTGGACGGTGACTGACTGACGACTGTGAAAGTGATAATTGTTATGACTGGAAATTATAATATAACTCGACACTGGCAGAAATAAGTCTTAATTTGGATTTGGTTGCGAAACTTAAAACTAAGAAGAAGAAACAACTAAAACTTGACCACCATACAATCGAAATCGACAAGACAGAATATTCAAAGAAATAACATCATATGAAAAGGCTGTATGGTTGAATACCCTTGCCTATCCTTTTAAGGGTAAAAAAACTACTATACTAGGTACTAAACTCGCCAGGCTAAAAATATATTTATTATGCCTGTATTCCACAGGTAATCAAGATATTCAACATACTTTATTACGCGTTATTGGAAAAGAACACATATATATATACTCTTTTCTTGCCATAATTATACATTTTTTTATGATATTTATGAACTGTATGTTTATTTTTAATTATTCTTCCATTAAAATTTATATCATTCGTTCATTATTTTTCTGTGCTGGTAACACTCATCAATTCAATTTAAGAGCTGTCAAAATCAAAATTAATCCTGTCATTTCTAAATTTAAATTTAGTTCGATGTGACAACAGAATAGCTTTTAAAAAATCCTTAATTAAAATAAGGTGAATTTTAATTTAGTTTAGTTTAGTTCGGTGTACAACAGAATCGGCACCAGTGAGGTTCTCATGAACCGTAATAAGTAGATAGTTGAAATTTTCTATTGCCGCTATAATAACAAATAATACTTATCACGAAATAATACGATTTATTTGACGTATTATATGTGTGAACCCAGGATATTTATTATTCTAAATTTATGTCAAATTTTAAATAAGCTTTTTATAGAACTCAAATAATAATTTCCCAAAAGCCGAGTAAAAATAATTATATGGTAACACCAGTTCTATACATGTATAAAAATCGTATAACTACATATAGATCATTCTCTATCTCAAACTGACCACGACAAAACGGACTCTAGGCATATTCACTCTACGCTCCAACCTGTTGTGTATCACATACATACGAAACTTTATACATTGTTAATAGATATACTATAATATATTGAGGAACAAATGAATTTGACTAATAATTACAATCATTTAATCTCTTTGTTTGTATAAGATTTTGGCTTTGCTTCGTGTGCCAAATTAGTTGTTTGGTTTTAATTTTCTCTTTCGTTAACTCTGATTTGCAACAATTTTATGATAACTATCTTAGTGTAACTGATAGATGGCTGATAGATGTCGCAACAATATTCTGTTCGAATTCAAACGATAACAGTTTCCCCTCAAAGTCTTCTTTGCAATTACTATAAACAAGTCTCAAGGGCAGACACCAAAATTTGCAGGAGTACTCGTAGGCTTGAGAAAATTGTTTCTCACATGCAGTGGCGTAACAATAGGGTGGCAGGGCTGGCAAAATGCCACGGGCCCCCGACCCAAGAGGGCCCCGGCCCAAGAGGCCGCGAGCTCAAAAATATATTTTTACATTGTATCTGAGTATTTTATCTTATTTGAAAAGTATATTTTTTTAACCAACTGAAATCGCGTTTCCTTCCAATGAATGAAATTATTTTAAATTTCAGTGTTTTGCAGCCTTCCACCTTTGACTAATGATATATCCAGACGGAGCTACGAAGCTGTTTACGCGTCGATAAAAATAGCCCTTAACTGTTAGGGGCTAAATCATTTTCCCGTCTTCAGTGTCAGTCGAGACGTCACTGGGACGCAACCAAATTCACCAAAATTTTATTGTTTCAAAATGTTTTGTGTGATAAAAGTGTATAAAAACTACATGGGTCGATCTAGACCAACGAAAAAACTCACCTATCATCGGTAAGTAACAATATTTCCTATTAGTTTCTGCAATATAAGCCATTGAAATGTTTCGAAAATAAATATTTTGAGTAAGCGCCATTTTTTATGTGTTGCCCGTGCTGCCAGTTTATGAACTCAAAACTCCCATGGTAATATCAGTCAATAGTTAAATACGAGTATGTAGATACTGATATAAATCACAATGGACAAGTTGAATTTTTGAGTCGAAAGTCGAATGTTTTTTTTTAATACTAATGACGATTATGTCATGTAAGATAAGTAGTCGCTTCAGTAATGAAAAAATCAAAATGGGTATTAATTTAAGATTTTCCTCGAGCTAATTACGAATATCATTTTGAATTTCAAGATGGCGGACCTATTTTTTTTTAAGTTGACGTGTTTGTCGTTTTCGGTTTTTCCATCATAGTCAGTGATGTATATAACCATGGATGCCGTCACCGGAATTTGTACAGCCATCATATAAAACAAGTAAACTGTACAGCCATCTGTTTAAAATCAATTGAACTACGTAGTGCCGCGTTGCATAGGCGTACGATGTAAACTTGTATATGTGCGTACCATGCACATTTTGTTTATTACATTTTTATTTAAGTCGGATATTACTAAATTAAAAAAATAAGGTTATTCGACACGCGTGTATGTAATATTATTGGAATTGCAAAATATTCACAATTTAAAATAGTGTCCGCCATATTGGACTATTTAGTTATTGGTCCGATTGCTCTCAAAATTGATATTTGAGAGGCCCTTGGACCATATAACATAAATTTTTAATCAAAATTGAAAAAATTGGCAGCCATATTGAACTATTTACTTACTGGTCCGATTGCTCTCAAAATTGATATTTGAGAGACCCTTGGACTATGTAACATAATTTTTTGCTCAACATTTAAAAAAAGTGGCCGCCATACTGAACTATTTCATTACTGGGAGCCAATTCTCATTCACTCGTTCCAAATAAAGTTCGAACTCGTACTTTTTTCGAGTGAAAATCAAGTTAGGCTATTCTGAGAATTTCGAAGCCGCCATTTTCTCTTATTTTTCGAGGGCTAGCGCTCGAACTACTTCGACTGGTCGGGACCATTCGAAACGTATTTCGAATGCGAACTATCAAACGTCAAACAGTTAGGCTGTCATTTGGAAACGTAATGACAGATAAGCCTAAGGATTTCCGTTACGCACAGAAAATATTTTGTCATATTCATTTATAATTATTATATAAAATTGATTAACTTATGAATTCCGGATATACAGGTCGTTGTTTTGGTCAGCGACGAGCGACTCAGGGTCGATAATACAAATGATACTGGTGCTAAAAAAAATATAAAAAAATACTTATTTTTTTTTTAATAATAAAAGTAAAATTTTTTTTTTTTTTTAAATCATGTATTAAGCTAAAGTGTAGATATAATACTCAATGGGAGTACGAGGGAGTAAAGGGGTGGGGCGATGGCGGCTTGCGCCTAGCTCTAGACTGTGCACGTGCCTTGTAACCATACTTTGCGGTAATTTTATTTCAAATTGAATAAGGTATTTCTCAACATATTTACAGTATTTAATGGAATTAAGTCCATTTTTGGGGAATATATATTTTGTACTACCGCTCCTGAGTCGCTTGTCGCCGACCAAAACAACACCCTGTATTAGGATAATTATAATAAGAGTAAAACGTTGTTTTAAATATTTTATATTCATTAAAATCTTTTAAATTTTAATTTAAGACTATCATTTTAATTATATTAATTATATTATTTTATTTTTATTATATTTTAATTTAACATTATCACGTACGTTAACAAAACGCAATTATCAAGTGAAACGAAACGCATCGTTTAATTTGTATCCATCATAATGGCAACATTTACTCCTTACACTCGAACTTATTTCGAAGGTTAGTTCGATTAGTGCCGAGAATACAGGAATCGAAGAATTGTCTCCGCCCCTCGAAATTTTACGGTAGAACTAGAACTCGTAATGCAAGTTCGATTCGAAGGCTAGTTCGAGGGAAGTGAGAATTGGGCCCCTGTACCCCTAGAGAAAGTACTTTTTGTCGTCGGATACGCTAGATCCTAGCGTGCCAATCTCATACATTTTGTAGCGTTTCTATTCGCGCAAACGCAACGAAATGTACCTACTTTGTCTAGGGCTACAGAGCTTAGCGTGGTAAAAGTTGAAGGAGTTTTTGGCGGGAACTTACCGAGGGACGTAGCGTTTTCTTTTTTATTTTCATAAATTCATGTATTTTGAGTTTTATTGCATATTATCGGTGGTATTTTATCCAATAAAGATCAATCCATGTGCACCAGTGAAGGGAAATGAAATGAATTATGTGTATCGTGACTTTACAAGTTGTCTCAAAAAGTCCATGAAAAGTTTTAGTACAATGACCACCATTTTACTAAAACATGACTGGACGGTGACTGATCATGCGGACTATACAAAAATACAAAATATTTATTTGCAACAAAAAACACAGGGGTATTCATTCTTCTTACAGGTTAAATTAAGTATTAATAGTTAAATAATTTTCAATTTTGTATCCAAAATGGTTACCTGCTTTTTTGAGTGATTAGGCAACAATGTTTACCTGTGGTACCCACACTAGATTAATCTGTATCGTGGGGACCAAAAAGATTACCAAAAGATATAGCCTCGGTTTAGATAAACCAGCTGAATTTAGAAACTAATATTAATCTTAAATGCATCAAAACAAGTACCTACATAACTAAATAAATAAATATACATATATATTTATAGAAATAATTAATTATGTGCTATGTGAATGTTATTGTGTGGACTACATTTAATAAAGTAGATATATTATTATAATTAAAATGTATGCGACTGAAGGACTTTGTATCCATCGTCATGAACAAATTACCAAAAAAAAAAGTTGTCATTTTAATTTGTAAACTTAGATTAAGGATTAGGTAGATAGGCTGTCAGCGAATGGCGAAGAAGATAGCGATAATTCGACATAGTTACATATAATACAGCTACGTACAATTAATAGTGCCATACTTACACTTTTACCCCATTATGTGGGTAAACCAAGGATGTTAAAAAAAGTCGGATATATTCTCGCCAACAAAAAAACTGTGTCACTCAAGTCGGCCACCACGCTGTACGTACAAGCCGGCACGCACACATTAGTTGAGCACGGGTAATCGACTCTGTGTAAACGGCGACAGAGTCTAGTTTCCAGCGGAATGGCCAATATGTGTGCGTGAAAGGTGGCCGACTCCATAGACACAGTTTTTCGTTAGCGAGAATATGTCTTCCGTAGTCTTTAGGGTAAACTGGTATTGGGTATTTTGGTTTTACTACGAGTCGTAATTTTATCAATGGTGTGGCAGGTGATATTGTTATAACTTTATAGAAGTCATAATAAAACACGGGAATGATGAAGTATAGTTTAATTAAGACCTAATTATACAAAATAAAAAGGTACGTACAGGCTAGAAGATTTTTTTGTATGAGTTGTGACTTATCACGTTTTGACCGCAACCTCCTCTTTTATTGATTGTATATACTGTACTGATAGGTGATGTATTCTGAAGACACATTAATACCTAATTATCCTTTGCTTCCATATAAACTCGCAAATTTTCACATTTAGAGAGTAACTCTAAATGTGAAAATTGAATGGTTGAGCCATGCGGATCTGAAAGAGAAAAAATATTTGATTTCATGATACATGCATGACTCATGCAAAAAAATATTTTGACATGACATAATCGTCGTTATTTGTAAGTTATTATTTCCGCGTCAGGCGAATTCAAAACAATTACTTTTTATATATCAAACTTACCTATAAATATAACTATGAATGGTTCTTTATGAAAACTACAAAAAATAAAACACGCTATTTAAAGTGGTAAAATTTATAAAATGTTGGTATCCCCATCAACTTATAATCCGACTATTTACGAATGACACATAGTACCATAGTTAACCACCCCACAATAACAAACCTCTCACTTTGGTCGGTTAGCACTAAAAACAAATTTTGTTGATCATCGTATTTCGACGAAATTATCTATTAAATTTGCATGATATTGACAGAAAATACACTTGAGTATAGTAATCCTTTGATTTCCTTACTGTATCAGTTAAAAAAATCTACATACCGATGAAAGGTTATGTTTGGTTAATTTCGTTCACTACGGCTTTTACAGTCAATTACACAACAATTCACCATCACTGCACACTAAACAATATATTTGAGAATATAAAAAAGTCACAAATAACATTCGATTAGCACATTTCACAGCTCTCATCAACAAATATATTTTGCAACCAGAAACTTGCTTGCCATCAACGAGTTCAACGACACCGATTTTGACACTGATGTCAAGAATAGAAACCTATACGCGAGATAGGGACAAAAAAATATGCTCAGTCCTGCTCTCACATACACGTTTTGCCATATACGTATCTCGTTTTCGTAATTATTATTATTTTAGTGACCAATCTACCTAATCCTTAATCTAAGTTTGTAAATAAATAATTATTGTTTTACTTGTGGAGGTGGATTGAACGGGTTGAAAGCTGTCAGACGTGTCGAGAAAAATTCCGAAAAGAAATTTTTTTTTGTATGGTTTGAAGCTATTTATTTTCGGCGGATTTCCCAAAAAATCATTCATTCATTGTAAATATTTTGTTTGTAGCTAGATAATTTTCATTAAATATATTTTCTATCATCGGTACTTATTTAGACATTTCATTGTAGTTATCATGGATCATTCTATTCCTCCTGATCCTGCTCCTCCTGACCCCCGAGGCTCTATCATTCCTCCGGGATCAGAGGTAGCTATGATTGCAGGAGGTAAGCGTCGTTTTGACGAGTCTATAGATTGCAACGGCAGTGCCCCTAAAAAATCTATATCTGCCAATGGTCTCTCTGTTGCCTCGTTGCAAAATTTATATGTTCACCCCAAAATAATACTTGGTATCAAGGAGTACACTCCTGTTGATAATGGTCCATTCCTGCGGGGTTATTTTAAAACGGTCGGATTCGGAATCGGGAGCGGAATCGGAAACCTTTATCCGATGAAGTTCCGATCGCGGAAAGTTGGAGTGCGTTTACAAAGTTTGTTTTCAATAATGGTAGGAAATGGTAAACCTAAACTAAAATAAAAGTAAAATCGAAATGATTACGGATTTTCATTGTTGAAAGGCCTCATTTAAACACTCATATCAAATGCATAAAGACAGATACTTGTTATTTTTTATATTTTAGATTAAGGTCTACATTGTGTTATATGTATGTATAAACATAAAAAAATGGTTTTCTAGTTTTATCGAACTTCGGAAACCGACTGATAGCAAAGAGTATTCAATAACTACGTAAGAAGAGACGGGACTCCATAGAGCAAGATAAAAATAATAAAAATCAATGTGGCAACCAAAAAAAGCCACAATGTGTACTACCAATCAGTACTACCAACCTTAGAATGGAATAGAGATGCGCTCTTAGTAGATATTTAAATCTATCGATATCGATATCGATATATATACTGTTGTAAATAATATAGATATTTAAGATCCTCTGATTTTGTTTTAGCACTACCAAAACAAAACCAGTGGTACTTTGTTCAGATTATGACTAAAAAAAAATATACCATATAATATATTAATATACAGTAAGGTTTGTGGTTGGCGTTTAATTAAAACTACATAAAATTTGCAACTAGACGTTTTATGAAATGCAAATCAAAATAAAAAGTAAATTATCAAGTTTAGGCCCTGATAAGGCACTTATGAACGATACAGTTGACACTACCACTGGTTCGGAATACACTTAAAATGGGTAAGTGGGTGTAAGTGGAATGTAAGCCAAGTCCTCGTTGCCTGTCATTTTCACCCATTTTCGGCACCTAAAAATATAAAAATATCGATATCGAATTGGATAATAAATATTGCACCACACTATTTTCTAAAATATTATTATGGTATTTTCTAGATTAAGATAATATTAAGATGTTTTTATTAAAGGAATTATAGGACTGAATGATATTTTACTGACCGAACTGCATTCAGGGGAAATTTGGCCATAAAATCACGTTTTTTACCATCTTTCCTTTCCGATGTTAATCCTCACACTTCGCATTTTCTATACTTCATTCTTTCTACTTTTTAAACACACTTTCTACTTTCTCACTTCTACTTAGCAATAAAATTAACTAATATCCTGTATAATATTCTGTAATAAGTATAATATAATATTCTGAACTTCTCAAACATTTATATAAAACTGGAGGGAAAAAACAAGTGACAGATGACGTTTAATCATAGAGCGAGACAGACTACGGAAATGAGAGGGTGCCATAAAAGTTCTACTGCGTTTCATTGATTTTTTCTTTCTTCTAAGTCGCGACAGACTGACTGATAGGTCAAAGTAATTGTTGTTTATAATATTCGAAAAAGTCAGGCAAAGGTTTGAGCCATACAGCCTAATCGTATTTGAGTTATACCTAAGTTCTAGTCACAAAATAAATCACTTTCATAATAGTACGCACTGTCAGTCACAGTCTATAAACGTCATGTGTTACTAAAATAGTGGTCAATAAACTAAAACTTCTCACGGACTTTTTGAGACAACTTGAAGTCACGATACACATAATTCATTTAATTTCCCTTCATTGGTGCGCGAGGATTGATCTTTATAGGATAAAACACCACAGATAATATGCAATAAAACTCAAAATACACGATTTTTTGAAAATAAAACGAAAACGCAACGTCACTTTGCAAGTTCCCGCCAAAAAGCCCTCTATGTCAAAGTATTTTTTTTCACGTACATTCATGGAGAATATAATAAAACAAATATTTTATGATTACGTAGATTTTTTAGTTGTAGTGAATCTAGCATCCAACTTGAGTAAAGGTATTGAGTGACCAATATGTTTTAGTTCCTACGAAGTTTGAGTATGTAGCTATTATTACTTTTACCGCCGACCTTTCTAATTCATTATTTACCTAAAAAATAGGGGCAAACACACTCCGTTTAGTACCAAGTAACCTTTATATAAGTTTAAATAATGCGTTTGTATTAAATAATGGTCAAAAACGAACATTAAATAAAATTCGGAAAGAATTCCGCCAGCTAAAAGCTATCGGAAACTTTTAGATGAATCGGATTGATATATCCTTCGAGAAACGTCAAACTATTCGAATTCGGAAATTAAAATAGCAATGGGCGCATCCGGAATATATTTATTTTAGTTTAGGTTTTATTTGTAACACTTAAATTGTACTATTATCATACTATGTTAAATAAATATTAATGTTCTTATAGTTTTGATTGTATTTTAATGTGCAAATACATATTTTTATTATTATTTTATCGTGTCGGAAACTCATCTCGGAAGTTTCCGATTCCGCTCCCGATTCCGAATCCGACCGTTTTAAAATAACCCCGCTGGTCCATGTTTTCCGTGTTGAACCTGATATCGATCAATCTATCCGCCCAATTAAATTTGGGCAATTCCTGTCTAAAAGTAATATTATAAATATTTGTACACATGGGGTTAGGAAAGTTGGTCGAAATAAAATTTCAGTTGAGTTTAAATCAGCCAAGGATGCCAACAATTTTCTTGTTAATCCCGTTTTAGAAGCAGCAAAATACACGGCATCTATTCCATCTTTCAATATTACAAAGATGGGTATTGTCCGCAGTGTTCCAGTTGAATTTTCTATGGACGAGTTCGTTCAGTCCTTGGTTCTCCCCGTTGGGTGCGGTGAGGTTCTTAAGGCTCGCCGTTTAAACCGAAAATCATTTGAGGGTGGTGCGCCAACCTGGGTTCCAACTCAGACTGTTGTTGTGACTTTTCAAGGCCAATCCTTACCGTCAAGAGTTTACTCTTTTCATACTTCCCTACCTGTAGAGACTTATCAATTTCCTACAATTCAATGCCTTAACTGTTGCCGGTTTGGACATGTTAAAGCTCAATGTCGTTCTAAACCCAGGTGCTATCGTTGCGCTCAAGCCCACATTGGAGAAGATTGTAATGTAGATGAGAGTAAATCAACTTGTCTCCATTGCTCTGGCCAGCATTTCGCTGTAAGTAAAGGCTGTCTGGAACATGGTCGACAGAGATCGATAAAGTTGTTGATGTCGCAGGAAAACATGTCCTATGAAGAAGCTTCATCTCAAACACCAAAGGTTAGGAGACCTTATGTCGAAGTTGCTCAAGAATCTAATAGTAATTTATCTCAGTCTACAATCTTTCCGTCTCAGTCGAGTCAAAGCAGCATTTATCCTTCGAATACATCATATAGAAAGACTGTTTTCTCCTCTCCGCGTCCCAGAGCTCCATTGGGTAAGACTTTCGATAGGACTGCTCATTCGGCTATTGTGCGTAATGAACCATCGGTTCTGCCTAATGGCTTTGCTCTTCAGTCTCAGCCATCCGTCTCTGCTAATCTTCCTCAGGAGAATAACCTTCTGGAGGTTCTTCTTTCATTGATTGTCTCTATTATTTCTAGTAGTAATTCATCTATACCGTCCCACGTTGCCCAAAAACTTACCGAGATTTTATCCCTTTCCAATAGTAATGGATCCAACAGTAATACTGCAATGGAATTTAAATAGTATCCGCAGGAAAAAGTCTGATCTTCTATTTCTTATAAATAAATTCCATCCATCAGTCTTGGCCCTTTCGGAGACTTGGCTTGTTCCGGGATCTCGTTTTCGGGTCCCTGGGTTCTCCTGTCTCCGGGATGATAGGGCTGACGGGTATGCCGGTTGTGCATTACTTGTCAGACGTTCTCTTGCCTTTTCTCAAGTTTCCCTTCCTCCTATCTCTCCTAACATTAATATTGTAGCTGCAAAAGTATTTGATATAACTTTTATATCTGTATACATCCCTCATCCTCATTCTAGTTTAATTCCGGACCTTTTACTTATAATATCTTCTGTTCCTCAGCCTATTATTCTTCTAGGTGATTTTAACGCTCATCACTCGTCATGGGGTTCAAGTCATATTGACTCTTTTGCCCTATCCCTTTTAGAAATTTTCGACGAATCTAATCTTTGTGTCATAAATGATGGCTCTCCTACTCGGCGAGTCTACCCTATACAAAATCCTAAAAGTGCAGTTGACCTTTCTATTTGTTCCGCATCTTTGGCTTCTTTACTTTCTTGGTCTATCTTACCGCTATCTTATGGTAGTGACCATTTTCCCATTATTATATCTATTCCCAATAAAGTTTCTCTTTATTGGGAAATCTAATCTAATTTAGTTGGCCTTCTTATATGACTTCCTTTCAAAACAATCTAGTTTCTTTGTCCCCTCCTGTTATCAGTAATATTCTTGATTGTTATTCCAAATTTACGCAAGCTATTTTATCGAGTGCTGATGAAAATTTTCCCCTTAAGAAGCCCCATAATTTTATTGTTTCTACTCCTTGGTGGGATGCTGAATGTACAGCTGCGATAAATGAAAGGAAATCTGCTGAAAGGACTTATAATGTAGCTATGACTAGTGAAAATTTTCTCTCATACCAAAGGTCTGCAGCTAAGGCTTCTAGGCTTCTTTCAAAGAAGAAAAGACTAGGTTGGATTCGTTATTGTGAAAACTTATCTCCAAGGATGCCTGCATTCTTTGTGTGGAATCAAATTAAAAGATTTAGAGGATCATATAATTCTATTAATGTTTCAGCCAACGACCCTTCTTCATGGCTTGAAGGTTTCTCGAACAAAATGTCCCCTCCCTTTGTCCCTCATTCTGACTATTTTCCTTCTCCTCCAGGCCCTCTTATATCTCATAACAATTTTGATTCCTCTTTTTCAATCGAAGAACTTCAGTCGGCTCTTGATGGTCTTGTAGATTCTTCTCCGGGGATGGATGGTATTCCTTACTCATTCTTAAAAAATGCTCCTGAAAAAAGTAAAGAATATTTCTTAAAGCTCATTAACATATTTTATGAAAATGGTATAGTTCCTCAGGAGTGGAAAGCTCAAGTGATCATTCCTATTCTCAAGCCAGGTAAAAGCCCTAATGATCCAAATAGTTACAGGCCAATTGCTTTATCTTCGGTTTTGTCTAAGGTGGTTGAGCACATGATAAAACACCGCCTTGAGTGGTTAGTTGAAAATGGTAAAATTCTAGCTAAATCTCAATTTGGGTTTAGAAAAGGTATGAGCACAATGGATAGTCTTAGCATTTTAACTTCTGACATTCGTGTGGCCCTTCTTAAAAAAGAGTATCTTGTGGGTGTTTTCTTGGACATCGCAGCGGCATATGATAACGTCCTTTTACCTGTTCTTAGGAATAAGTTGTTGTTCCTAAATATTCCAGAAAAAATGGTTAGATTCATTTCTAATATGTTGATGGAGCGAACTATTTCTATCAAAAACTGCGATAAGCTCTTGCCTTCTAGAATAGTCTGGAAGGGTTTGCCTCAAGGGTCTGTTCTCAGCCCATTATTGTACAGTTTGTATACTTATGATCTGGATCATACGGTCGAATCATTTTGTGAAATCTTACAATACGCTGACGATTTAGCTCTTTACGTCTCAGTTCAATCTATTGAAACAGCTACTCAAAGATTGTCTTCTGCTCTAGTTTATTTGCACGATTGGCTCCTTCGTCATGGTTTATCTTTATCAGCATCAAAAAGCAGTGTAGTTGTTTTCACCAAAAAAAGACAAATTCCTCAAGTAAATGTTCAAATTAATAATGAAATTATTCCTCAAGAAAACGTGGTTAAGTTTTTAGGCATCTGGTTAGATTCAAGAATGTCAGGTTCTACTCATTGTGACTATGTAGTTAAAAAATGCGAGAAAAATATCAACATTCTTCGGTCTTTGTCAGGTGTCTGGTGGGGTGCTCATCCCTTCACTCAAAAACTTTTATACAATGCCATAGTCCGTAGTCATATGGACTATGGTTTATTTCTCCTAGATCCTTCCACTAAGACTAGCCTAAATAAACTTGATAAAATACAATATAAATGTTTACGTATTATTATAGGTGCGATGATATCATCCCCTACCAATGCCTTACAGGTGGAGTGTGTTGACCCTCCCCTTGCTCTTCGTAGACAATTTCTTTCAAATAGGTTTTTCTTCAAGTTGGTGCAAAATTCAGATCATCCTCTTCTTCCTAAGTTACATAATTTATCTCTTCTTTACTCTTCTCTTGGTTATCGTTCAAGCTCTGCTCTTCCATGTCTTCTTCGTTCTTACCGTCATTTCTCTCGACTTTCTGATCCTCTTTTCCAATGCCCTGTTATGCCTTTATATTCTACTCCATATGAAGCTTTGGTCTTTCAACCCAATGTCATTCTGGACTTTGGAGTAGATAAAAATACATTAGAAGCTAACAGGATTTTTTCTAGTATAATTCGTTCGGATTACAAGGACTGCTTGGCTATTTATACAGATGCTTCTAAAATCTCCGATTCTAGCTCGGTTGGTGCTGCTGTCTGGATTCCTTCTACGAGAATCATTTTGAGCTATAAGTGTCCCCCTGTTTCATCTGTATTCACTGGTGAATCTGTTGCAATTTTGGCAGCGATTCTATTTGTAAAGTCCCATAACATTCCTTATTCTATTATATTTTCGGACTCCAAAAGTTGTCTACAATCAATCGTTTCAAACCCCTTTCGGTCCAAATCTCGAATCCCAATCTCCCTTAAAATAAGAGAAGAATTATATTGCTGTTTTAAACGTGGCATAAACATAGCTTTAGCCTGGATTCCTGGGCATTCTGGAATTCTGGGAAATGAATCGGTTGACTCGTGCGCCAAGAATGCAGTTCACTCAGGTTCTAATGAATACCCAAAAATATACTCTCATGATGTCTGTACTACCCTGAAACCTTTGCTTTTTGAAACATGGAATACAGGTTGGCAAATGTCTAGATCTGTTAAAGGTAAATTCTACGGGGATATTCAGCCTGACGTTCCAACAAGACCATGGTTTTTTAAATATCGTTTAGCAGACAAAACAACAACCTCCACTATTTGTCGGCTCCGTTTAAATCATTCTTGTACCCCAGTGTTTTTGGCTAAACTTAGGATCAGGGATAGCTCGATCTGTGAATGTGGTCTTGACGAGGGAAACGTGGACCATTTGTTTTTCTGTTGTCCTAAATCGCGCTTTTCTTTATATGACTCTCTTCCCCCTCACATCTCTCGTCCTGTATCTTTTAAACACCTTCTTTCTCTTATTTTCACTCGCTTTACTGGTTTACTGTGTAAATATATTGTAATTAATAAAATAAAGTTATAAATATCATTTTCTTCTACTCTTTTTTGTATTGTATTTTTAAATAGAAATTAGTAGTTTTATGTTTATTTATTATTTAGGTTTTAGAATGTATTTGTTTAGTTTAGTTGTTTCCGCTTAAAATAAGTATAATATTTGGTTTCGTGTTTTTTTTTTTTTTTTTTTTTTGTTCCGTATTTTACGCGTCTCATGGTTTTGAAATCACGTGACATTGGCGAAGTTGTGGTGGCATTTCCGCAAAAGCCATAAATAAGAATTGAATTGAATTGAATTGTTTTACTTGTATTTTAAATTTGTATTTATGTAGTGTTACTATGTTACTGTTAAGTTAAAATTTTACGTTACTATTTGATGTAGTGATTTTCTTTGGAGCCAGTGCAGAGAAATTCACAGTACTTACATACAAGCCCATAAATTATGTTATGCATATAATGGTTCTCAAGCATGTACCTACTTCTCTGATGTGATGATAAGGCATTGACATGAGTGATACATGCATGAACGAATAGTGTTCGCTATATATTGTGTGTTATCAGTTGGGGCCGTTGGGGGTATGGCGTCATTTATCGTCGAGCGTGAGTGTGACTGAGTGCTCCCTCTTGTATAGGTCTGAATTCTAATAAAATAATACCTGCAATAATATTGCAGAAGTCCAAAGAAAAAATAATTAAGTAGACAATCTACGCTTTCCTAACTTCCTGATCAATGCCTGAATTGTCCTGAATCTATGCCATTTATGATCAAGTAAATATATCATACTACAACAATGCATGTAAATCAGAACAAATATCCGGAGGAAACGAACAGCTTAGTGGCACCACAAAACTATTTTAAACAGGCCCTAACACCTCCCCCAAACTACTTCAAGGTGGGAATGAAATTAGAGGCTAAGGATCCACGCTGTGATGCCTCGACCTGTATCGCAACTGTGGTAGATGTTTTGGGACCACGTCTGAAGTTGAGACTCGATGGAACTGATAACCAAAATGATTTCTGGCGACTTGTGGATGCCTGTGATATCCATCCAATAGGTTATTGTGAGAACAATAATAGAGAGTTACAGCCACCACTCGGCTTTCATTCGGATGTCAGCAGATGGCCCACTTTTATGCTAAAAACTTTGAATGGAGCAGAAATGGCACCACCTAAAGCTTTCCAGCCGGAGCCCATGGATCCAAAATCTAATGTGTTTGTTGTTGGTCAAAAGCTGGAGGCAGTAGACCCGAGATACCCACAGTTCATATGCTGTGCTACTGTGAGTGGAGTGAACAATGATCAGATCCATGTCACTTTAGATGGTGGTGCCTATGAGTTCAGATGTAGATATGACTCGAGGGATATATTCCCAGTGGGGTGGTGTGATAGAGCCGGTCACTGGTTACAGCATTCAGTTCACAAGAGTGCAACGCCATTTGGGTAATATATTTAAAATAATCTATTAATGTAATTTACACAGTCTAAAAGAAAAGCTTATTTTAGAAAACAATTGGTATATTAGTGGAAAAACTCATAGGAAAAATATGGTTATGTACCTAATAGAAGTCACTATTTTACTGCTATTGGACCACATACCTGCATGGATTATTCTATGTTAAGAATTACGTTTTTTTAGGGTTCCGTACCTCAAAAGAAAAAGTAACGATACCCATAAGAGATCCTACTTTAAGGATCTCTAAATTCTTAAAAACCTCCATATTTAATTTCTTCACACCATGATAATTTTGTAAACTGCTTATTACAGAGCATGATGTTCTAACTAAACTTAAACAACTTGATGTCACAATGGGTGCTGGGCCAGATGGCATACCTCAAGCTTTTTTAAGACTCACTGCAACGGCTTTGGTGGCTCCATTGAAGGTGATATTCAATCACTTTCTTGCAGATGGCTACTTTCCGAACGAATGGAAAAAAGCTAATATCACAGCGATATACAAAAAAGGAGAAAAAAAAATGTTATGAATTACAGACCAATAGCCATTTTATAGATAGATAGATAGATAACTCTTTATTGTACAAAAAGTATTTAACAAAATATAAAAATAAATGCTTAAAGTTAAAGAAATTACTCTAAGTACAATAGGCGGTCTTATAGCTAAAAAGCTTATCAAAATTATTCTAATCCGTTGTATATCCTACAATATATTGCTTCAAAGATAGGTTTATTTCACCACATCAGCATGGTTTCAGAAAAGGCCAAACTGTTCAATCATATGAACCTTTTCAGCTTTGTATCAAACCTTTCTGTAGATAGATGTTGATCGTGGCAGTTAAGTAAACGCCGCCTACACTGATTTTAGCAGTGTATTCGGCAAAGTAAGTCATATGATATTGATAAAGAAACTTGAAGCTTATGGGATTCATGGAGCTCTCTTATCCTGTTTCAAAACATATTTAATAGCAAGCCCTCAAGCTGTTGTATTAAAGGGCTATAAGTCTCAAATTTTCTAGGCTGAATCTGGTGTACCTCAGGGATCACATTTGGGACCTCTAATTTTCATTTTATATATAAATTATAATTACATCCCACATAAGCATTGTCAATTTGAATTCTTCGCAGATGGTCTAAAAATATAGAGAAAGATTTAATAATAATATGGTATTAAACGCAAATAAATGTTCCTTTATTGAATAGACTAAGAAAAAACTCTCTATATCGTCAAACTACACAATAAATGATGACACTTTGCAAAAAGACTCAGAAATATGGGACTTAGGAGTAATTATTGAATAACCCTCCTTCCGGCTCAGTAGGGTAAAAACTAAGCGCTCGTGTACACGACGCCGCAGCCGCGCCGCCATCGCACCGCAGACGCGCCGCCAACGCACCGCAGACGCGCCTTTATGCTGTGTATACGTACCGCCGCTGCACCGCCGCCGCACCGCCGCCGCCGCTTGATTATAGCATACTATACAGTTGTCAGTAATAAAGTCTACATCCGACGTCGACAAAGCATCGCAAATGATGGGTTTTTTACTTAGGAATTCCAAACAATTCAACACCAAGACTAAAATCATCATTTACAATGCATTAATCCGAAGCCATCTGGATTACTTTAGTGTTGTATGGAATCCTTGGTATATAGTACATTCGCAGCGTTTAGCTTAATAACTTTATGTTCTTTAAAGTTGTGTTCCTGCGCGTGAGTAAGGTCGCCAGGGCTCATAGGGGAGGGGGGAAAGGTCGGTAAAGCGTGAGCGATGCTTCGTGTGTTGCAAGCGTCCATATGGCTACGGTAACCGCTTACCATCAGGCGGGCCGTATGCTTGTTTACCGACTTAGTTGTATAAAAAAAAAAAAAGCTTTAATTTCCCAAGGAATCTCCCACAGGTCACCATACAACCAAGAACAGCCTTTTTTAAATTCAGTCACTGCGAGATTGCTGCAATCTGCTTGCTTTAACATTTTTACATAAGGCTGTAAATAGTTCATCAAACTGTGAACATGTTCTAGGACTTATCTCTTTCACAGTCCCATCTCATCTACCAAGGCAACCTATAATAAGAACATTCCACCAACCACCATGTAGAACCAATCTCGGTAAAATAAATGCCCCAATCACCAGAATCTGTACAGAACAGGGCTCAACGTGCCAATCGTTTAAGTTTCTCCTGACTATACTTGGACTGGGGTATAAATCAGTGGGGCATGGTGCTTTTCACCGGCAAGTGCAAAGTATTTTTTTTAAATGACGATATCGTTATTTTGCGGAAACGACGCGGCGAGCGATTTTCGGAAGCCTGCATATATGAAGGTGACCGTTTCGGAGGTCCCAAGTTGAGCTCGTTATTTTAAATGAGGGTTTCGTAAATGCTCAGCGTTACATTGAGGAAGTCATCAGGCCTCATGTGTCCTGGGTTCGTCTTGATGCACGACAATGCCCGTGCACACTCAGCTCAAGCAACACATAGCTCAGACTGGGTGTCTGTTCTGGAAGACTCACATTCATGTTTTATGGTGGCTCGCAAACAGTCCGGACTTGAATCCAATCGAGCACATGTGGGATCAATTGAAACGAAAGGTTAGAGAGAGTGAGCAAGAGGTTTGCAATCAGTAACGAATGACGCTTTGAAAATTTCCTGGGAAGAAATGTCAGAATTCCAGTTGAAAACGTAAGGCCTTGGATCGAGAGCATGCATTCCAGACTTCAGGAGGGCATAGCTAAAAGATTAAAAAAGTTTTTTTTGACTTTTCGTTGTTTTTATATCTTAAATTGTATTTTTTTATTTAAAGTTAAATAAACATGCTTATTGATAATTTATTTATACAAATAAAACAAAAAAATGTTTTTCTTTACTAAAACTAAATAATTAAGTAATTAATTTAATAAGTTTCAAGGCACTGCTTAAATACCTAGTGGCCCCTTATTTAGTTTTGACTAGTACTTATCTATTACATATCCATTCCAAAAAAAAAATGTTTGCAATAATGTAACAATAATAATTCTATTTTCAGCTGTAATTCAAGTCATCATATTTATAACCCATATCTACTGCAAGGAAAAGATACCCCTACTGCTACTGAAAACTCAAATAGCCCGGCCAAAACGACACCGGCAGCTACAGTTCGACTCCATATTCGTAGTAGCTGTTCAGGTGGCAGCAGCTCCCTACCTTCCACCATTACAGGTACAGGACCCTCAGGAGCTGCAGAGGCACTCACTAAGAAGTTGCTTAGAGTTCATTCGGATCCACAAAGATTCACAAGGGCAATACTCACTGCATCAAGTAGCTATTCTAATATAACTAATATACAAGTAGGTATATTATTAATTTCTAGCCTGATTTTGTTTCATTATCTTTCCATCTCCATGGGCTTGCCTTGCCCAGGTGTTGTTGTGAAATATCCTGTTGCCATACTGAAGATGAGGGTTACGTTCCCTCTGTTCATATAATGAGTTTTCTTACTACAAAAAAATCTGTTTTGCCTCAGATTACAGAACAAAAGGCAAATGGCCCGCGCGCAATAGGTACAAACTCAAAATCAGATACAACAAACTTTATTTAACAAAAACACTTATTTTGAATTGGCTTTGTTTGAACAAAGCAAATAAATACAAATTCAAAAGCGAATTAAACCAGCCGGGCTATTTTGTATCTTTGGTGGTAATCGTAACGAACACCATTAATTATTTCATCCAATGACGCGCACGCGATATGACGCGACGATGACCATTCGCGGGCCTTGATTGGATGAAATTTATTATTGGTGTTCGTTACGATTATCACCAAAGTTACGCGGTAGAGCCCCTGGTACTTATCTGATTATGAGTTTGTATTTACTTTTTTGTCTTCATTTTCGTGTTCCGCGCGCTCCATCTGCCTTTTATTCTGTAATCTGAGGTATTTACATTAAATTTTTTAAGGATTCTTTATAATAATTAATAATTATATACCTATATAGTAGTAGTATATATCTCTTGAAAAATGCCTGAAATAAACATTATTCTTATACGAGTAGGTACTAAGTCAGTTTCACCTCTTACTATACTTTTAGATCACATCAGGTGGTAAAAATTACTCTGTGAAAGTACCATCAGAATTAACAATAGATGAGTTGAAGAATTGGTTGAAGGCAGTTTGCAGCGGCGCGGGATGTTGCGTGGACATGATCGAGATAGACTCGGGCGAGGCTTCCGCCCGCGACGGTCGCCCTTGCACCCTGTGTGTGTGTGCCGAGTCCACCTCTAACAATGCCACCAAGAGGCCTAATAACGTATGTTATTTATGTACCTATACTAGTGATAGTGGTAATATCTCAAGGACATTGGCTAGCCTGGAATTTTTCCTCTATGGGCTACCTTCAAGTCGAAAATCCGTAGTACCTATTAGTTTATTCAAGCAACTGAACTTCCCAGAGTGCCCTTTTAGGCTCTTTGCTTATCTCTTTGGCCCATATATCAATTAGCACAATGAAATTGTGGTCAGTCACAAGCTTAATAATAGCATGCATACTTAAATAATTTTGTATTTTGTTTCAGTCTTCTACAACCAATGCGATGCACTTTTCTATTCACGATTGGATTAGATACATGATAAATACTGATAGCCAACCGGCACCTCACGACTGTTTCAAACAGGCGCAAAAACCACCACAAAATAATTTTAAGTTGGGAATGAAGATAGAGGCTCAAGACCCACGCAACTCGACCTCGACATGTATTGCGACTGTGGTAGAAGTTTTAGGACCACGTCTAAAGTTAAGACTTGATGGAACCGATACCCAAAATGATTTCTGGAGACTTGTGGATGCGGATGATATTCATCCTATAGGTTACTGCGAGAATAACGGTAAAATGTTACAGCCACCTCTCGGTTTTCGGTTAGATGTCACCAAATGGTCCACATTTTTGCTTAAAACATTAAATAGAGCAGAAATGGCTCCACCTAAAGCTTTCCAGCCGGAGCCCGAGAGACCAAATTCTAACCTGTTTGTTGTTGGTCAAAAGCTGGAGGCAGTAGACCCGAGGTACCCACAGTTGATATGCTGTGCTACTGTGAGTGGAGTGAACAAGGCTCAGATCCATGTCACTTTAGATGGAGGTGCCTATGAGTTCAGATGTAGATATGACTCGAGGGATATATTCCCAGTGGGGTGGTGTGATAGAGCCGGACATCGGCTACAGCCTCCAGGTCTCAATAGTGTCGCAACACCGTCTAGGTAACATTTTCTTTTACCATACCTATCTAGGTACAACAAAAGGTTTCTCAAAAGGCTATTGTTAGACCATATGAAAAAGTACAATATATGTATGACATAAAATCAAATTACTTTGTTAATGTCACAATAATCTATTAGATACCCACTATCTACCAATTGTGTATTTATACGTTGCTTATAAATACTATCTATCTGAGCAACGTTTGAGTGCAGTTTTTGAATTGCGACAGAATGTTTGCGATTTTGATATTAAGAAATGTTTTTATACGTAAAAAATCTTTTTATGGTCAACACAATCTGGCATACTTAAACACACACAAACACAACAATATTTGTTAAGCAGGTCTACTTTCTCTTCTCTCTACTGTATTTTCGTTGCCATTTTGTAGTTCCCATGTGTGGCTCAGCGATATACCAAACCCGGATTTACTAGAAGGCGAAAGTACCACTGGTACTGGGAACTCAAGTGTTCCGTCTCCAGTTCGACTCAATACACTTAGTAGCTGTTCAGAAGGTAACAGTTCCTTACCTTCCAACGTGAAGGGCTCGAGAGCTGCAGAGACACTCCCTACACTCGGAGTACATTCCGATCCAAAAATATTGACCCCGACATTACTCACTGCATCCAGTAGCTATTCTAATAAAACTGATGAACAGGTAAGTATTTTATTCATTGCCAATCTAATTTAGTTTCATTATCCACCCATCCCATTGGACATACTTAGATGTGGTAAAAAAATAGTTTTTTTTTAGTACTGGTTGGGTAGTAAGATGTTCTGCATGACTGCCGTGAATTAGTTTTTCCACATTTGTGAGCAAGAACATGGCTGTTAAGTGTATCACTGGGTGTGGGTGGAATTTATCTAGTTGTTTGCATGATATTTATTATTGAGAACAACTAGGTACCTAATACTACGGGCCACATTGTGTAGAAATAATAATATGTGTACCTACTTAACTTTTTTTTGCTAATAGTCTAAATCTCGAGAACTGGCCTAAGTCTTGTATCAGTCCGTGAGGTAAAGTCAAAAGAACTGCATAATAGTACATTGTGATACATGTGTGCAAAGTTGGTCATTACAGGGTGTCTCTCTCTCCTTGTCTTGCTATTCATATCTCTTTTTGACAGATGGATGGATGGATATGGTGCATCTACTTTAATGTGTCCAAGAATATTTTTCATTTTGTTTCAGTCTTCTACCATCCCACTAAAAGTTCAAAATAAATCGGCAATACAAGACTGTTTTAAACAGGCGCCAACGCCTCCTGTCAATGTTTTTAAGGTGGGAATGAAGTTAGAGGCTCAAGACCCACGCAACTCGACTTCGACATGTATAGCAACTGTTGTAGAAGTTTTAGGACCACGTCTAAAGTTGAGACTTGATGGAACCGATAACCAAAGTGATTTTTGGCGACTTGTGGATTCAGGTGATATCCATCCCGTAGGATACTGCGAGAAGAACGAGGGCTCGTTGCAGCCGCCGTTTGGTTCACGCGTGGATGCCGACAGTTGGTACATGTCTTTGATTGATACCTTGAATGGAGCTGAAATGGCTCCACCTAAAGCTTTCCAGCCGGAGCCCATGGATCCAAAATCTAATGTGTTTGTTGTCGGTCAAAAGCTGGAGGCAGTAGACCCGAGATACCCACAGTTCATATGCTGTGCTACTGTGAGTGGAGTGAACAATGATCAGATCCATGTCACTTTAGATGGTGGTGCCTATGAGTTCAGATGTAGATATGACTCGAGGGATATATTTCCAGTGGGGTGGTGTGATAGAGCCGGTCATCGGCTACAGCGTCCAGGTCTCAATCGAGTCACAACACCTTCTAGGTAACATTCAATTTAAATCTTATCAGTTTATACTACATATATTTATTTGTTAGAGCATTTAATTTTACATATTTAATAATAATTATCCTGGGACCTATGTTACACATAAAATTGAAACGCATGACACAAATATAAAATGCCAATAATAATACAAAATTCACCCTTGAACTAAATTATTTTTTCGTTTAATATCGACTGTACGTAACCCGTAACTACTTACCGGGAATAATTTTTAAATTCATATTTATTTGCTATTATCGTTAATATGTTTTTATTTTAGGCACAGACTTTATTCAAATAATTGCTCTTGAAATGTTGTAATTTTTTGTGTACAGGTGTATATCACGGTTTAGCGGTATACCAAACCCAGATCTACCAGAAGCTGGTGCTACCGCTGGTGCTGAAGACCCAAGTCGTCCCGCCACAACGGCACCGGCAGCTACAGTTCGACTCCGTATTCGTAGTAGCTGTTCAGGTGGCAGCAGCTCCCTACCTTCTACCGTCACAGCCGCGGAACCCTCAAGAGCTGCAGAGACGCTCACTAAGAAGTTGCTCAAACTACATTCGGATCCACAAAGATTCATTCGAGCAATACTCACTGCATCCAGTGGCTATTCTAATATAATGAATGTACAGGTAAGTGCCTACTTGCAATATCTTTTTGGGTTCCATATCTCAATGGTCCATATATCAGTTTATCTTAAAATCCATCAGCATTAAAAAAAGTATTCATTTTCTGTTAGTAGAGCGAAACTTTGAAATACAGTTTCCAAACACTTGTTGTTCAAACGTCGAATTTACGTGAGTGAGAATTGGTTTTTACTCAGCAGTAGGTGGTGTATGAATTATGAGAAATGATCAATAAAATAGTATGAGGATTTAAAATATGTCAGTATAAGGATTTATAAGTAATTATGGACGTATATATTAAAACTTTTTAGTTTATTAATCTTTATGGCTATATACCGGGTGATTATGATTTACTTGGCTATTTTTTTTCTCTCAGATCAGAATCACTAATAGAACACATCCGTGCAAAAAAAAGCACCTTTTTTTTCATAATTTTGTCGTAAGAATATCCGAAATACTCCACATTGCTGGATAACGTTAACAAGTAGATGACCTTGAACTTCAGCTGGTAGACGTCACCGGAACATTGAAATATCCTGCGGAAATACGTTAATTCTTTCGTAACGCGCACTAGGTGGAAATTGTGTTTAATACCTACTAAAATTTCACCATATTATTTTCCATTTTCCATTCACAAAATTAAGTAATATCAGGAATAAACTTCATAATGTTTTTTTTTTTTTTTTTTTTTTTTTTATACTACTCAGGTAGCAAACAAGCATACGGCCCGCCTGATGGTAAGCGGTTACCGTAGCCTATGGACGCTTGCAACACCAGGGGAGTCACTCGCGCGTTGCCGACCCTGCAGAAATCTCTTCACACCCTTTTTGAAGAACCCCATGTTGTAGTCCATTGGGAAAACCACGACAGGGAGCTCATTCCACAATCTGAGCGTCTGCGGAAGGAAGCTCCTTTGAGACCGCACAGTTCGAAACAATTCTGGTTTCAATGTGTGGGGATGGACTCCCTGTCGATGGCGAGAGTTGCGATGGTGGAAGGTAGCCGTGGGCATCATCTTAAACAATTCTTCAGAACACTGTCCGTTGTACAAGCGGTAGAACACACATAAGGAGGCAAAGTCTCTCCTCAGACTGAGCGGCTCTAAGCCGCTTGTGAGCTCGGGATCGTCCACTATTCTAGCGGCACGTCGCTGAACCGAGTCTAGAGGCCCAAGCTGGTATCCAGGTGCCCCCGCCCACAGATGACAACAGTACTCCATATGAGGCCGGACTTGCGACTTATAAAGTTGCAGTCTTTGCCCCGATGTGAAGTACTGCTTCGCTTTGTTGAGCACTCCGAGCTTTTTGGATGCCAGCTTAACCTTGTCTTCTAAGTGACTACGGAACAAAACGTCGCTAGTAATGTCAACGCCAAGGATCCCGATGCTTTTAGTGATGTTCAAGGACGCGTTCTGGAATTGTGGAGCCACAGCAAATGGGGTTTTCTTAGCGGTGAACGCGCAGGCTTGAGTCTTGGTGGGGTTGAAATGGACTAGGTTTAGTCGACCCCAATCGGAGACACGAGTTAGTGTACTCTCGATTTCAGACAACAGCCGTTCGCGGCTTTCCTCCACCTCGGAACGAGGGATATTAGCTCGGCCCGTGTAATGAGCGTCCCCTGTACTGTCGTCTGCATAACAATGAATGCCGTCAATAGACAGCATATCATTGATATGCAGCAGGAACAGTGTTGGGGACAGCACAGACCCTTGCGGGACGCCGGCATTTATGTCCATGCTATCGGAGCAGCTACCGTCAACGACGGCTCTTATGCATCTGCTGGACAGAAAGCTGGCGACCCATTTGCATAGTCTCTCGGGAAGCCCGTATGCTGGTAACTTCGCTAGAAGACCCCGGTGCCAGACCCGATCGAACGCCTTCGCCACATCTAGGCTCACTGCCAATGCCTCACCTTGACTCTCGATGGCGAGTGACCAACGGTTTGTGAGATACACTAGAAGGTCGCCAGCCGAGCGACTGTGGCGGAAGCCATATTGTCGGTCGCTCAACAAATCGTGATCCTCTAGGTATCTCAAGAGTTGCGTGTTGATCACTCGCTCCATGACTTTGGAGAGAAGGGAGGTGATGGCGATAGGCCTGTAATTCGATGGGTCCGATCTATCACCCTTCTTGGGCACTGGGTGCACGTGGGCAGTCTTCCACGAAGACGGGACTTTCATTTTAGTGAAGGAAAGCGCAAAAAGACGCGTCAGTACAGGACACAATTCAGGAGCACACCGCTTCAGAACCACTGCCGGTATGCCGTCTGGCCCACTCGACTTATGGACGTCCAGAGAAAGCAATTCCCGCCGGACCTCCCGTTGGGTAATGCTTATCTCCGGCATAGAGATGTCACACCGCGGGATGGTAGGCGGTGTGGCGCCCCCGTCATCCAAAGTCGAGTTGGAGGCAAAGAGAGAGCCCAAAAGATCAGCTTTCTCCTTTGCACTATGGGCCAAGTGTCCGTCCGGCTTACGGAGTGGTGGCAAGGACGACTGACAGAAGTTTCCTTCAGCAGCTTTGGCAAGAGACCAGAAAGCTCGACTTCCAGAGGGAAGGCTAGTCAGCCTCTCACCAAACCTGCCGACGAAATCGAACTTTGCCCTGGCAATCATTCGCTTACTGAACCTCGAGGCAGCGTTAAATATGCGTTTCGCATCAGAGATGTTAGGGTCCTGATTAGTTTGGGCCGTGGTCCAAGCCTCATACAAGGTCTGCTTATTTTGTCTAGCATCCTTGCAGGGCCTATTAAACCACGGTCGTTTCTTCACCCCTGCAGCCACTAGCGGGTTTGGGATATAACACTCCATTCCCGCCAGTATCGCCTCAGCAACGGCAGCTGCACAGGTGTCAGGATCGTCTGATGCGAAGCATAGCTGTCTCCACGGGTACGATGCGTAGAAATCTCGCAATCCATCCCAATCTGCCGACTTGTAGTGCCATACACGTCGCCATCCGGGAGACCGGGGCGAGTCAGGTCGAGCGCATGGCACTTGCGTCCGGACGAGACAGTGGTCTGATGAGCCAAGTGGCGCATCCACTGTCACTGTATAGTTGTCCGGTCGCGTAGTCAGCAGAAGGTCCAGTAAGGAGCTAGTATGGCTCTCAATATCTGAGATTCTCGTAGGAGAAAGAACCAGTTGTGAGAAGCCATAGGCCAGGGCAAAGTCGTGAGCAGTCCTCCCCGCGAAATCAGTGGTCCGAGAACTAAGCCACTCAACGTGGTGAGCGTTGAAGTCTCCTAGTATCACTAACTCCGCAGAGGGGTACTGCTCCAGTACTTTGTCCGTCGTCAGTTGCAGGTGCTCAAATAACCGTTTTGTGTCCACGTCACCGCTATGGGACCTGTAAAGGCACGCGTAAACTTTGGTGTGGCCACCGTGATCTACGCGCACCCACAAAATCGACAGGTCCCGGTCTTCCAGGCCATGGAGACGGCGACAGCAAATATCCTCCCTGACGTACATACATACCCCGGCACGGCGCACAAAGTTGTGCTCTAGCTTGTACCCGGGGTAGTGTAAATACGATGTATCATCAGGGCAGGATATTTGCGTCTCCGTGAGAAATAGCAGAGTCGGCTGTGCAGTCTCCAGATGTTGGTGGACTGCATTGATGTTCGCATGAAGACCCCTAATGTTGCAAAAGTCCATAGATAATATGGACAGGGAAGCCGCTGAGAAAGCCTGATAAATGGAATCATTTCATCAGGCACCCGCCAAAGACTTTTGGAAAACAGCGTTCTTACTCTAGATACGGCCTATCAACAAGCACGTTCGCTAGAGATGGCTCAAAAACACAATGAGTACTATCAAAACAACAGCACGGGCAGTAGTACATCATTTAACGCAGCTACTACATCTAATCGAGAAATATCTAAGTACGATACCTGTTATTTCTGTGGTAACAAACGACACCCTCGTAGACTTTGCCCAGCATTTGACTCGATCTGCATTACCTGCGGTAAACGTGGACATTTTGCGAAAGTATGCAACAGCAAGTCACAAAAACTCAATTCAATCACTCCAGAATCAGATCTAAAAGAATCAGAATCACCAAAGAGTTTAGGATGTATCGTTGCTGCCTCAACTGATCTTAGTAAAGCTATTACACCAATATTGATAAATAATAAAATATCAGCCAAAGCACTTATTGATACAGGAAGCACGGCAAGTTTTATAAACAGTCATCTTGTAGACCACTATAATCTTCAAAAATGTCCATATAAACAACAAGTCAACATGGCTGCTTCCCATTTAGTATCTGAAGTTGATGGAAAATGTAGGCTTGATGTAGTAATTCAAAAACAAAATCTGACACTCGACTTGCTAGTCATGAAGGGATTATGCGCAGATGTTATACTTGGACATGATGTCATTGGCAAACATAAGACATTAGAAATGTATTTTGGTGGTGACCGAGCACCGTTGAAACTTTGTGCTTTAACAGAAGCCAACATTGAACCTGTCACATTATTCCCTAATATTACGCCAAACTGTAGACCTATAGCGGTCAGATCACGAAGATTCTCGGACGATGATATGAATTTTATAAGAAATGAAATAAAGAAGTTACTAGCTGATGGGATAATAGAACACAGTTACTCACCTTGGAGGGCGCAAGTCTTAATAACAACAAACGAAAATCATAAGAAAAGAATGTGTATTGATTATTCACAAACTATCAACAGATTCACTCAACTTGATGCTTACCCACTTCCACGAATCGAAGATGTCATCGGTAAGGTATCTAAGTACAGAAAATTCAGTAAAATTGACTTGAAAAGTGCGTATCACCAGATTCCTATTAAAGAGACGGAAAAACCTTATACGGCGTTTGAAGCTGAAGGAAATCTTTATCAATTTCGCAGGATACCGTTTGGTGTTACTAATGGGGTTGCTGCATTTCAAAGAGCCATCAATAATATCATTGAAAAAGAGAAACTAGAAGGAGTTTATGGATATCTTGATGACTTAACCATCTGTGGTATCCATCAATCAGATCATGATAAGAAACTGCAGGAATTTCTTTCAGTTACAAAACGTTATAATCTCACACTAAACATAGAAAAAAGTGAATTCTCTAAAGATGAAATCAACATTCTCGGATACAATATTAGCAAAGGCGTCATCAAACCAGATCCTGAGCGTTTACGCCCTCTTCTAGAGTTGCCCGCTCCTTCAGATTCAGCATCACTTCGACGCGCTCTAGGACTACTGGCGCATTATTCAAAATGGATACCAAAATTCTCTGAAAAAATTCGGCCACTAGCATCGGTGGAAACGTTTCCTTTAGACGAAAACACCAAAATTATATTCAACAGCTTGAAAAATGAAGTAGCTAACTCGGCTGTTAATGCTATTGATAACAATATTCTTTTTACTGTAGAAACAGATGCTTCAGATTATGCCATAGCTGGAACGCTATCACAAGAAGGAAGGCCAGTAGCCTTTTTCACGAGAACTCTTTCAAGCAGTGAAAGAAATCACCCTGCTATTGAAAAAGAAGCTGCAGCAATAGTCGAATGTTTAAGGAAATGGAGACAATTTCTTTTAGGCAGACAATTTCAACTGATTACAGATCAAAAATCAATTTCATTTATGTTCAATCAGACCCATTCCTCTAAAATTAAAAATGATAAAATTCAAAGATGGCGTCTAGAACTATCGAATTATTGTTTCGATATTACATATCGCCCCGGTAGAGAAAATGCAGTTGCCGACGCTTTATCCAGAGTCAATACAGTTGCTTCAGTGAACACTATAAACACTCTACCAGAGCTACACAAAATACTATGCCATCCGGGAATCACCAGAATGTTTCATTGGATTAAGTCTAAGAATCTACCATATTCAATTGAAGACGTAAGAAGAGTAACTGCTGCTTGTTCAGTTTGTGCTGAAATTAAACCTAGATTCTATAGATATCATGGTAATCTTATTAAAGCTACAAGCCCTTTCGAAAGAATTTCGATCGACTTTAAAGGACCTCTACCAACTAGCAGTGGAAATCGCTATATGCTTACGATCGTAGACGAATACTCCAGATTTCCATTTGCTTTTCCTTGTCCTGACCTCACTACACTGACAGTAAGGAAAAAGTTAACAGAACTATTCACTATATTTGGTATGCCATCTTATATTCATTCAGATCGAGGTACCTCATTTATATCGGAAGAATTAAAACATTTTCTACATAATATGGGAATTGCGACCAGCTATACAACCCCATATAATCCTCAAGGCAATGGCCAAACAGAAAGATATAATGGTATTATATGGAGAACAATACAATTGGCTTTAAGAACTCAAAATTTGCCTAAAGAGAAATGGGAACAGGTATTAGCACCAGCGCTCCATTCCATTAGATCTCTTCTATGTACTGCAACTAATTGTACTCCACATGAGAGAATATTTTCGCATCCTAGAAGATCATCGAACGGACAATCATTACCTACATGGCTTACAGTTCCAGGCCCAGTATTAATGCGAAATTATGTTCGTAATTCAAAATACGACCCCATAGTTGAAGAAGTACAAATGCTTGAAGATAATTATCAACGGTCTCGCCAGGTTGTTGTTGCCTTTTCGAAAGTTTATACCTCGCATAAATTTCATTTGGCGTTTTTATAAATAGTTCATCTAACCTTTTAATTGCGGTGTCATAATCATCACAGCCTTTTATGTATAAAAAAACTGTTGCCGATAGATAATTTACTAAAAGTTGAAATTTTGTCTCTTCACGAATTGGATTATCCTTTGTTGAAACGACTGTCAGAAAATTCTCGAATGTAGTTTTCCAGTGTATCCATTTATTGGATAGATTCTCACTTGAAGTTGGATCCGCGTCAAATCTCTCTGGTCTTAAGTATTTATTCATCTTGATAATTATTTGCTAAATAAATTGTAGTATTCATAATAATAGATAGCCCGAATTTAATAGACTTTATTTAGCAAAAACTGAAGTATGAATGACAGAGTATGAATGACAGTTATGTTTTCTAATAAAGTATATGGCATCACAACACTTTTTCTTTTATTTTTTCTGGCCATTATTTTTAAAAGGAGTTTAAGAGATTTTTGAGAGGAGTCGCTATGCCGGCAGCGGAAAGGACAAAGCACAGTGTCACTCCGACAGAATGCTGCTCAGGTGATACAGTTTGTTGGTGCGGCAGCTGGAAGGGCCCCCGGTCCCCCCCTGATACAGTCGGCCGGGTCCACTCCGGTCTCCTCCTCCGGCACGACCAACTGCACCAAGGATTTTGCGCGAGGCGGTGGATCAGCCTCCCAGGGCGGAGATTATGTGATCCCTGGGTTCGGGACCCCTACAACCTGCGGGCGGCCAGCGGATAGCCGTTTCACCGGGTCTCCCTAGCCGCCGCAACAACACGCCGTGCCTGCACAGCCCTACGTCGGTACCACACCGCTGGTCCCCACACACTGCCAGCACAGCGTCTCCTCATGGAGCTCTGGCGACCTTACTCACCGCAGGAACACAACACCACATTAAAGTGGTGTTATTTGGCTGCGATCTTCTGTAAGGCGGAGGTACTTCCCCAGTCGGGCTACTCCGAATTTAGAACGAGATAACCCGTTATGCCCTACCTCTCTTAAAACTTTACTTCATAATGTTGTTTACATTTCGAGTATTTTGATTAATAAAAACTGTCATTGAATCGAATCTGTCATTCATTAAAATCTTCTAAAATAAATTCTATTTTTCATTTTCACTAAGGAGGAAACTTATCTTTCAATAATTATTCACAATACATTAGGCAGCCCACACGCATCATACAATCACCGGCCGACTTTATGTCGGAAAGAGAAGAAAACTCGAATGTCAGCTTTGTAAGCAGAAAACAAGATAGCTTTTTAAAACGTTTGACTTGGTTAATAAACCCTTAAAAGAACCTATCCTAGAAATAAACGCTAAACTTGCCTATTTCGCTAAAAAGGTCTGATGTCAGTCGGTGGATTCAATTTTATAAGAGAATAAATTCTTTCGATTTGAGAGATTCAAATGTTCTTCGCATTTGAATTCCTTACTACCAAAGCACACGTCCTACAAAACCGCCCTAAAGACCTCAAGTCGGACTGAGAGAGATTCAAATGTTCTTCTCATTTGAATTCCTTACTACCAAAGCAGTCGTTTTACAAAGCCGCTCTAAAGGCCTCAAGTCGGACTGAGAGACACTCAAATGTTCTTCTCATTTGAATTCTTTACTAACAAATCACTCGTCTTACAAAGCCGCTCTAAAGGCCTCAAATCGGAATGACAATTGGACTACCGATTGTCTGACGTGTGGAAGCGTCCTTATACGAAACCTCTCTTCCCTTCTCTTTTAATTTCATACAAAGAATTAAAAAAATATTGCTACGACGTGTTTAGGTGTGCGTTCAGCTTAATACTTCATGTCAACCTATTTGAAAAATTTCTGATTATGAAAAAAAATATTTTTAGTTGCGCACGCAGGTATTCGGTATTCTCTGGTTACTGGTTGCTAGGGCAACGTTTTAGAAGATCAACAGTCGTTTCTGGGTGATACAAAATATTTTTAAATTTAATTGAATAATTATGGAACTCTCTGGAATACACTATCCGTTTGATCAATGGAGGGCTTCTGCCTCACACAAGATGCCGCGCGGCGCCCGCCACCCCACCCAACTGTGCGTTTTGTGGTTGCAGATCACTGGAAGTGTGTTATTTAAAACCAAATAATAAGTTGTCAATAAACTGCAATATTCAGTTCAATGTGATTTTAAATTAGCCTTAAATTGGCCCTAAAGTTTTAAAGTGTTACAACGATGCATATGTTAGAATTGTGATACGATGAGTATGTTTGTAATTGAGTTAATAAAAAAGTGAGTTACTGTATTTTTGTGGCTTCATTTTATAAATTTTAAACGGGTAAGAATACCGAGAGTGATGTATTTAATTTAGATGGTGTTCGTGTTTTCGTATACATAGGCAGTATCTAACATTCTCGGTTGTTGACAGCTATGTGACGTAGCGTATTGGCGCGCGGTACGACCAACGATTTCAGTAATTCTGAGAAAACTTTGGATCGTCATAACATTCTTTTTTTCTATAAAAATTATATCTAAAAATAAAACATGTATTTTTTATTTTTTATTAATGAGAGACTCCTTTAAAATAGCTAAGTAATTCAAAATCACCCTGTATATATAATAATAATAGAGAACACTTATTATTATACTTGGTGCTAAGTTTAACAATGCTTCCAGGTTTCATCAGGCAGTAAAGGTTACTCTGTGAAAGTACCATCAGAATTAACAATACATGAGTTGAAGAATTGGTTGAAGGCAGTTTGCAGCGGCTCAGGATGTTGCGTGGGCATGATCGAGATAGACTCGGGCGAGGCGTCCGCCGCCGGTCGCCCTTGCACCCTGTGTGGCGAGTCCACCTCTAAAGCCAAAAGGCCTAGGTCTGAGGTTGTAACTTCTAAAACAGGGACCGACAAATTCTGATGTTTACGATTTTATTTTTGTCCACTCAGAATTCAATTCCTTTATGGCCGTGCTAGGACCACATAGAGCGATGTATTTTTATTCTACGTTCCTACATACGTATTGTATTGTAAAAATAACCTGTTGAGCGATAAAAGAGGTGAAATACCTGCCTGTATTTCACTGTGCCTTAGTAGTCTTCCACAACAACTCATACAAACTTATTTATTTAAACATGTTTTAAGATAGTGTAAAAATATTTTTTATAATATATTTTTATTAAGGCGCTTCAATACAATGTACCTGTGCTTTAAGCAATATAAAGTTGATGTAAACCACCGAATTTTAATTGGTTTGAAAATAAATGATATAGACATTTCATCTATTACAGAATCATATGGCATTTTTTATTTATCTTTTGAAACAAAACAGTGGCGTAACTATACCATCTGGGGCCCGTGGAAAATTCTTTTGATTTCTTTTCCCTATCAGTAAAAATCTTCACGTTGTACTCAGTTTAATTTTAATAAACTTCGAGATTTTCAGCGTACTCAATTACACGTTGTATATGTCCCACTAATGGCCATAGGCCTCCTCTCTTAGGCGAGAGGGAATGGTCTGTAGTCCCCACGCTAGCCCAATGCGTATTGGAGACTTCACATCCATATCCATAGAACATAATATCTCAATGCATTCATCATCTATTTGCTAGCTTTTCGGTGAAGGAACAACATCGTGAGGACTGTAACTCAGGTACAATGTAAAAAAATATTTTTGAGCTCGCGGCCTCTTGGGCCGGGGCCCTCTTGGGTCGGGGGCCCGTGGCATTTTGCCAGCCCTGCCACCCTATTGTTACGCCACTGAAACAAAATAAGAACCGACCCAGAGTCTGAATCACGCATCGAGGGTTCCGACCTTCCTTAGACGTATCATTTCTTGGTTTCGGCCATAGCTGTAGAAGAAAACTGGACCGCATAACTAAAGTTTGTAAATAAATTTTGATATTTTCGAAAAATCTGTAGCAGTAAATAACATAGTTCTATTTTTCCTGTACTATTTACAGTAATTATTTCAGCTTTTTGGTTTCGCGAACTTCGGAGATAAAAGTTTATTTAGTAGTAGGGTAGTAGTATTTTTTACATCATAAGTCAAAAACTACGCAACATCAAACAAAATACAAAACTTGTTATGGAATATACAAGTGAAGCTCTCTCTAAAGATATCCCATTGAAACTCGTAGCCCCAACTTGAAATTAAAAATATAATAGAAAATCATTTGCTATAAGATTGGGCAAGCAATATTTCAAATCAATAACATCAGTGAGTGTTGAAATATACTGCAGTGACACAATAAGGGTTCCTTTTTGGTTCGGTACCCTAAAAATGTATAATACTTTATGCATCAGCATGTGTCGGGTTTGATTTTTTTCAAGTTTGTATTGTTTTATACCTTCGTAGAACAATATGGCTAAAGCCATGTATTCACTGAGAAACATGTTTCAGATACAAAGTTTCTGGAACAACACGTAGATGTTTACTGAAACAATGTTTCGGGGTCTTGGCCGTCCACATCTCAGTTGTTTCAAATATGTCGCCTGTGGAGGTAGTGTTGCTAGGTACCGCGTCCCACACTACCACCATGCTTATAAACAACTGAAACACAGGTCCACACTTGTATACAGCTCTTGCGAAACTCATTTGTTTAGGTGCTCTCCAATTCCATCGGGGAGCACTGAAACATGCTAGAAACAATTACCCCCTTATTCATAATCGCTTTTTAACTACATCAGTGTAATAGTGTACCCCGTCTCTCTTTCGATCACCAAATGTCACCTGTTAGATAAAGAAATCGGAATTTTAGCTAATCAACGTTTGATTACTTTATTATGAATAAAGGGGGTAGTGTTTACCGCAACAGTTTCACATGTTTCAGAAACATATTAATTTGTTTCAGAAACACGTAGATTTTGTTTCTGAAACAGTGTTTTATTTCTCAGTGAATAATTGGCAAAAATATTTCAGTGATTAGCGACCGCTCCAGATCATAATTTGTGATATTGTGGAATTGATACTTCCCTAAGTATGTCTATGTTTGTAATAGGTATGTATTTGTTTATCCCCGATTGTAATACCTTAAAAAATCAAGTTATATTGAAAATTATATAGATTAAATGTTGTTTAAGGTCTTTTTTCGAAAAAAAAACCTTGATAAACACCATACGAATCCAAACAATATCATAATATGGTGGAATTATGTTCGAATTACAAACGATTTTGGTATCTCATTTGTATGGGCTATTCATCCTATGGCATCTTATGCCTCGTGATCAAAATTTAAGGTAGCAAATAAAACAACATTTTAAGCAATGTCAACAGTATTTATATTACATTTCTAATCAAAATGTGTTTCTTCTCTATACAACAATTTTATGTCAGCAGTATAATCAATATTATATGTAGAAATCGTGTTTCCATATTTTCAGGGATAGAAAAATAGATAGTTGCGACAATGTAACATTTACACTAAAACCACAATATTCATATAGGTAATTTGTATTTCTCCATGAAATTGTATGGTCCTATTATAATTTGTATGTGATTGTTACAAAAATTTAACAGGTGCAATTTGTGATATTTGCTACAAATACGCATTAACGTGTCATAGAAAAAACTACTTCATGTTAACATCAACTGTGTTTTGTGAGCTATTATGAAAATATTTTTTTATAATTAAGTAACAAGAGTGCAGGCAAGCTCGGTTCAATTTGAATGCATACATAATATTTATTAGTTTGAATTCATTGTTAAGATTCTACATATTTATATATTATTTACAATAGTAGTACAATACAGTTTATTTTATCTTGGGGCATTTGGTATGTAGATAAACCTTGTGAACATTTGTAACTAGTTAAAATTACAATAATGGACATTGCACACATAATTATAATAATCTAATGTTTCTATTGGACGAAGCCGGTAAAGTGTCCAAGAAATGAGTTGAAATGTGAGCAAGAAATCCTTAAGTTACAAGGAAGCATAAAACTTGTACAAAGCATGATTCCAAAATATTCTTATTATAGTGATTATCAACAATTTTCATTTCAAATACACACTCATCAACACAAAAATCATAATATTTTGTATTTTAATAATGATTAGTATGCTTTCATTATCAAAGTGAATTTTGTGCTGATTAATTTATATTATTTGAACATTTATTGGACAAAATTATTAATTTTAGAGATATGAAGATGAAAAAATATTTTCGCACCTTTTATGAACATGTCACATACTTATATAAAATTTACTATTATTTTCAATTCAATAATAGGTGATATCAAAAATATTATCATTAGAAAAAATAAGCACAATATAGTTACAAATTAAACCGATAAAATATAATGATGACTTTGTCACAATAATGCAACTTATTTATATTAAAACAAGGAACGACTAATGTATGATACTACATTGTTTTGTTCTTTTACCAGATATGTCAAATGTTTACAATAAAGTGTCTGAATGAATATAATTTTCATAGTTTTGATACCTACATCTCTACAACGCTTAAAATATTAATATTATGTAAAGTTTTATGTATACTTATTTAGTTTTAAAATCAATTCCTTCAGTTGATTAAACTATAGTGCAGAAAATGTATTTAAAATATATAAGCAGATGCATATACTTATATTAATATTATGCTAAATCTTAGGTTATAATTACTATAAATGTATCTCCCAATCAAAATTGTTATTAATGACTAACATTTAGTCTTTGGCAGATATATCAATAACGACACGTCTTTTGATTCATATCTATTTTTACATAAAAATATTGTAAAATAAATATTTTGTGATTTACTGCATGTTTTATGATAATTAAATTATACTTTATCGCTTCTATGAATAGTTTAATTTCACGCACCTATTTATAAACTGATTTGTAAGATTTCTTACAAAGTTAGATATTTATCTAATTGATAAAAGTTATCCTTACTAGTTTATTCTTACGAAAGTGTGTCCATCTGTTAACTTTTACAGCTAAACCACCAAAATTTGTATCTCATCCCATGGGATACTTAGATTAGCAACATATGCTTCTCTTAAATTTGTTTTGACCATGTCGTTTAAAAAGATAAAATTTTTGACAACTCTCTGCTTAAGGCGGCCCTCTGTGGCCGGCGCAACTTCAACGCAAGCATAGTCTAAAAGCGTGTTGTTTCATCCAACGTAATGTTTGACTGCGAAAAAAGAGAGACAGCATCAGAGCCGTCGGTTATCAGTCGGTAAAGTCCGCTGATCACTCGCGGCCGCTTCGCTAGGTCATGTTCATGATTTCGCATTCATAAAACTTGTTCCAGGAGTATACTTCTTGTGAAAAAATCTTTCAAGTTTGTGAAAAAAAGTTAGTTATTTAGAATCGCCAATACATTTGCAAGCCTGGTATCTAAATGTTTTCTTTACTTTTACAATTTATAGGTACATTAGATATGGCCAAAGTTCAGGTAAAAACGCTGTTTTTCGGAGGCTTTGACTGAATTTGTTTCACGCTTTTTTTAAATTACGCCTAGAAACACGGCTAGATATAGTGCACAAGATACTAATTTGTTCAAAACATCTAACGAAAAATGTTTAACAACGCCATAATAAGTACAGAGGTTTTGTATGAAAAGTATGACGAATTGAGTCCTCTTAAAACGTTGGTTGTAAATGATTTATTTCCAAGCACCCGTGGTCAGTTAAATTAATTTCTGGTTCCTCATTCAATAAAGAAATAATATTTCTGAATACATAAAGCAAAGGAATGGCACTAGAGTTTAGCAACACTATGGTATTTTCAATTAAGTATGCAAGTATGCCACATTCATCTGTCTTTACCTTACCTATTAAATAAATAAACATATTTTTTTCTTGCTTATAGTTACACAATAATACTTAACGTGACACTAAATAAGATTTCAATAAAATTGATAATGGTTATCTTTTTGCCGTTATGAGCAATAGGCCATACTGATATGGAAGTAGTAATATTTCTTCACGTTTGTTCATGAAACAGGTGAACAAAGTGCTAAGCTAACCACTGATCTAAGTATAATAAGTGGGAATGAAGTCTCCGAAAATGGAGATATATATTACGTATTGACATCGGATGTAATGTTTTCCACATTTGAATAGACTAAAATATCTTATACTGACCCTACTAACGCCTACAACAACCCTAGTATGAAGTGAATCAATATTATGCTGTATTTTCTTTCTTACTCACTTCATACTTGGGAAATCTTTAAAGCCACATGGAAGTATTTTTAATGATCTTATAACTACTATATATAGCATACATAGTAGTTATATATTATATACTTAAATAATTAATTCTTACATTATAATGCATACTGTTTTACAAAAATATAAACAATATCTTATTTAAAATCAACATAAAATTATATTTGAGACGACACGACTAATACATAATTTCATCATAAAGGACAATTGAATACTGTATAAAAAATAAACTTATTCAATAACAATAGACTTTTTTCATAGTTCAATACATAGATTTATACGTAGTTTGTACATTTGTAGTACAATTAAAAAATAGAAGTATTGCACATTTTTTTTTTGGAATAATACCTAAATTATTAAGCTTAGAAATTGAATGGCACAGAGAAACTTTTAGATTTATATAGGTGGGCAAGCAACAAAATAACTTCACAACACTTCAAATTTAAAATATTTTGAAGGAAGACTACTTTCGCCATCTCTTATTATCCGAGCTTGATAATAATGCAAACTATAGTCGAAAAGTAAAGAATTATCATCATATTAGTATTTTTTGTCGCGTATAAACTTTTTATCATTACATAATCTGACTTAGTTGGAATGCCTTAATAATAATGAAATGTTTGATGACAATGTGTACTACATAAACAATTTAACACATCAAATAGCGATCACAAACCATCCTTGATTTATGTGCCCAAAACTTCGTAAGTCGAAGTTCGTCTTTTAGTGTGACTACCAAATTAAGTTAACTAACATTATATTAAAGGTAATGCATATCAAAATACTAATATTTTCGTCACATTCTGTAACCTTAGACCGATAAATCTTTGACTAACAAATGGTGCAAGTATTAAGAATACTTGGCACATTCGCGTTTATGAAGAATTTGTTGTTTGTATATATTTAAGTATTGTTTACAATAGTTTTATCGTATACCTGGTTTAATATTTAAAGTTGCGTCGGTGGGAAGCGTCGTTGTGGTTTGGTGCGGCGCTGCGCGAGCGTGGACTGCGAGACCGGGCCCAGCACTTGCGGCGTCAGCGGCGAAGATGTTAACGCCTGAAAAACGAACTCGCATCTTATTTTGACCACTAAAATCTACTCTATTTAACGATACGTTAAATTCTAAAGAATCATCGCAAATATTGACCGAAAAAATGGCATGTAGTTAAACTCAATATACGTAAACTAACTTATGACGTCAGTACTCTTATTTATTCTGTGCTTATGTCTGCGAACGTTTAACCACGATCCCGGATTAATAGTACCAGAATATGTCAATTACTATCTTGTTACTCCTACACAACCTAGCACACCTAACCACGTCGTGTGATGGCTCGCCCACTTCCCTCCAATATGGCGAAGAGGGCGGTGGCTGCCACATGAGTCATATGCGTGAACAGGTGCTGCTTGTCCGATGGTCTATTAAAGTTTGCTATTTACATTTAAAAAATCGATTCAGTCTACTTTGTAGTTTTGCCGTCGCGCCGGAGCACGCAATTGTTATGAGACCTGGCTGTTGCTTAGATGAATTTAAGCTTGTATTGAATAGAGTAATTGCTGAGTTTATTGTTGGCTCTTCTCAGCAAATGCAATCTTCTGAACCGGCATTAGAGTCAGATTCATAAGTGCCAGCGAAAACTATTTCAATAATTTTTAATACGCGCCGTATTGTAAACAAGATAATCAGTATTATTAAACACCCGAAAGAAAATAAAAAAGCAACAAAAAAAGGAACTTGGAATTACTCCACAGACGTCGGTCCACACCCGTGTAT
>OX596254.1:7212091-7274730 GCA_951394255.1 Polyploca ridens | reverse complement strand
CACGCGTGTGCATTGATTATTACACTCTCTGCTCACTTTGCACACATGTATCATAATAATGTACTATTATATCCAACGCCGACCCTACCATACAGCGAGAGGAATGGTTGCTCTAAGTGCCAAATGCGAAAAACAATATTTCGAGCGAAAGTTAAATTTTGAGGCGCCTACGGCGTGATGGGTACAATCATAACCACCCACGCCAACTGGCCCGTCTTTATCCTTACTCTTTATCTACCTACCTCACTTTGCGCCAGTCGACTAAATAAATAAGAATGTATGGGGGCTTCGTCCTTGAGGGCTAGTGCAGTATTCAGTATCAGATAATAGTATCATGCACCAAGGGGATTAAGCAGTGCCTGATGTCACGGGCGGCATATTGAACCATAAGTGTATAGAGTCCTGAACGAAGCGAGGGTTTCAAGCCGCCCAAGACAAAGAAATGCTTTATCCTCGAGGTGAATGAATACTTACATTCTTCTTCTTAATTTTAAATTTGGCAACCAAATCCAAATTAGTACTCATTTCTGCCAGTGTCGAGTTATATTATAATTTCCAGCCAAAATAATTATCACTTTCACAGTCCTCAGACAGTCAACGTCCATAAAAGTCATGTTTTAATACACGTGTGATCATTGTACTAAAACTCTTCACGGACTTTTTCAATAAATATCTTTTCAAAATTACCATTTAGTATAGTTACAAAAGTATGACTCACCTTTCCAGATTCTATTCTGGCTAAAATAGCTTCGGGAGTGTCATCGCCAGTCGACGCGAACGGCGTCCTACCGGAGAGCATTATGTAAGCCAGCACACCTGTATATAGAACAAATCTTTCAAATATCATATTGTAGAGTAAGAATAAAGGGGAATAAAATAAATGTCAATGAAAATTTTACTTATTTAGTAAAAAGTTCCTCGATTATTTTCAACAATATTTCCTACTACATGTTTCCTAGTGTACATTGCTGTGATGAAATATCAGAATAAGACTACCACAACCTAGCTGTAAAAATATCTGTTAATTATGTTCAAACTTTTTTGACATGTTGAAGTAATAATAAAAGCGTGTTAAAAGAACTAGGTACAATACCCTTCATTATTATGTACAGTCGCGGACTAAAAATGTTTACCACCTTACAGTCGCCCATTTCTGCATATAACCGCTTGCACATTTCTGTTTTATAAGGTTGACCGGAAATAAAATGACTATTGATAGACTGTATTTGATATGAAAAACAATTCAAGGAGGTGTTTATAAGTATTGAGTTTGGATGACAAATATCACAATATTATGATAGAAAAAAAACGTTTGCATAAATGAGTTTACATAATCAAAAAGTCATTGACAGCCTTTTTGCTATGTTCGATACTTAAAATTATATCACAATTTTAAAATGTAATATATTGTTGATATAACATATATTATAAACCTTATTGCGCGCAGTATGAGATGGAATTGAGTTTGAAATGTGATAAACATTTTCAGTCCGCGACTGTACAGTTTGTTTCATTCATGAATGTATTACGAGTTATTGTTTTGTTTACTGAACGATATACCTACATCTTAGGAAACATGTGTCACTTATTAACGTAGTTTATTTTAGTAGGAATTTGCATGGGAAATCAGAACAGGAAAAATAAAATTTTAATTTCAATTACGAAAATACCAGTGACGCTGCTTTTACCTGTTGGGACACACTTCCATCATACTTTCGTCGATAACAACACCCAATTCAACACTTAAGAACAGGATAATTTTTTAAGCAGATGTTATTCAGCGTTCGAATTCTACAATGAGCTGGAGCTTTCGGTGAAAGAAAACATCGTGAGGAAACTATAGCATGTTGGTAGGGTACTTTGTAGTACCCAAAAATCTGTCGCCGAGCACGTATCGGTGTTCTGACAGCTGCACTTGAGAGCCAGTTCCTTCTGGGTTTTATGTGCTTACCAACTTTAGCCAGATCATCACTTACCATGGTGAAATTGCCGTCAAACACAGAGCTATACACAGTAAAAAAAAAGTAAAATCTTTACTAGACTATCAAGGTATCAAGAACAGAATACATGGGTGTTGGATAATAATATACTTATGTTTAATTTAGCAGGTATTAGGTAGGCAAAATGGGCATTGCGGTTTAGGTAAATAATAATAGGACTTCGGACATTACGGACGCGTGTACTGAAACAAGTACAGGTAAACCACGGTAACGTGGTGTATCATCTTTCTGAGTATGCGACACAGACTGTCACCGACTATACTCAGAAGCGTTTCTCATCATCAACATATACTTTATAAGGTGCAATATTGTACAGTCGAGGTCAAAGATATGTTTACATTTGAAAGTTACAAAAATATGTAATCCATTTAAATAACTAACCATATAATATACGATATATGATAAATACTTGTTCACATGATATATGACAGTTTTATGTTTTCACACAATGTGCCATATACAGGGTGTATTTCGCATGGTAACGCAAACTTCGCGAAAAGGCTACACCTAATGCCACTAATCAAATTGTGAAAGTCATTCACCTCGCTAATGATCGGTTATAGAAATTGTCATTTTCGAACGCGCAATGTATTGTGAACACCGCGATTTAAACGCGCGATAACGTTGTGCCTAAATATAAATATAAATAGTATTGGAATTATATTGTCACCTAAACTCCATATATCGCAGGCGGCGTCGTATCCAGCCCGCTTGAGTACTTCTGGAGCGACGAAGTTGGCGGTGTAGCACGGGGTCATGAGGAGGCCGTTCTCGGCGCGCAGCTGTTTCGCGAGACCGAAGTCTACGAGACGAATATCCTCAGGTCGCCTTTCCGATGTAGCGAACAATATGTTTGAGGGTTTTATGTCTCTGTGAAATAAAAAATCAGTTCGAAAAGTTGTGGATAAAATAGTCAAACTCGAAATCTAAGGCTCGAATAAGACGACTTGCCACGATATCTTCTGTTACAAGACATATACATTTTCAAACTATTTTCGCTTTGTTTGCGCGTTGTTATCTGGGGGCACGGAAGTGCCCCCGCCAAGACAGCCAAGCGAAGCGAAAGGGCACTACCTACCTTTTCTCGAAGCGCTTCGTCGATTTTTTGAACCCTCATAACTTGGGTTTGGATTCTACCAGATAAACAAAATTCTCGGGATATGTTGTCAATAGTGAACTTAGTAAACATGTTAAGTTTCAATAACATAGCTCTTATTCTTTAGATTTTATTGATATCTAAAAATCACCGATTTCGTCACTGACTCACTGATGATCATCAAAACTCACAGGGTCCTCCTGAAGTCCTAGAAAGCTGAAATTTGGTATGTAAGCTTGTATTAGTACACAAACAACAAAAAAAATATAAAACTTGGAAATTTCAAAAAAAAAAAAAAAAACAAGCTACTTACAAAAAGAAGTGAAATCCCACCAAAAAACATTGTTATGTAAAATGTTGCCAAGACATATGGCTCGCACTGTCAAAAAGTGATCAGATCTCATGCACTTACTCTACAAACCCTAACTTCACAAACTCTACACACCGTAATCAAAATATGTGGCTTGGCCGTTTCACTACTACAAAAACTATTGAATAACAAAACAGTAATGAACAGTGAATACATTTTCACCTTACTCCCATGTAGCAACGGTAGCGAAACGGCCAAGCCACATATTTTGATTACGGTGTGTAGAGTTTGTGAAGTTAGGGTTTGTAGAGTAAGTGCATGTAGAGTTATAAGCTTGGCTCTACATAAGATCTGATCACTTTTTGACAGTGTTTCTTATACGACAATAACTAATACACTTGGTAGCATACACACACTCTTTTCATTGTTATTTATGATATTATGGCACAGTTGTGTACATAAATATGTATATCTCTAAAAGATCGAACTACGCAGCTACGGTCGGTAGGGATTGCAATCCAGCGGCCAGATCCGGCGGATTGAAATTGGTCCCATCACAATTATGCTGCCTTTTCATTCTTCATTAGCTATAAAAAATACTACTTCTGCGTTTATAATAATAAACTAGTTTGTGCCCTGCGGTTTCACCCGTGTTACCGAGGAATATTTTCTTTTCCTGGGGTACAAAGTATCCTATATGTTAATCCAGAACATATTCAATATACTCTAGCAGCTCCCCGCCGCGGCACAGCTCTGTCACGGCACGGCTAGTATACACACCGAACTGACCTATGTACAACAGTATGCCTGTGCAGGTAGTGCACGGCGTGCAGCACGTTCCTCAGTATGGGCACGGCGTCGTGCTCGGGCACCAGGCGGCGCGGCTGCTGCGTGATGTACTCCAGCAGCTCCCCGCCGCGGCACAGCTCTGTCACGGCACGGCTAGTATACACACCGAACTGACCTATGTACAACAGTATGCCTGTGCAGGTAGTGCACGGCGTGCAGCACGTTCCTCAGTATGGGCACGGCGTCGTGCTCGGGCACCAGGCGGCGCGGCTGCTGCGTGATGTACTCCAGCAGCTCCCCGCCGCGGCACAGCTCTGTCACGGCACGGCTAGTATACACACCGAACTGACCTATGTACAACAGTATGCCTGTGCAGGTAGTGCACGGCGTGCAGCACGTTCCTCAGTATGGGCACGGCGTCGTGCTCGGGCACCAGGCGGCGCGGCTGCTGCGTGATGTACTCCAGCAGCTCCCCGCCGCGGCACAGCTCTGTCACGGCACGGCTAGTATACACACCGAACTGACCTATGTACAACAGTATGCCTGTGCAGGTAGTGCACGGCGTGCAGCACGTTCCTCAGTATGGGCACGGCGTCGTGCTCGGGCACCAGGCGGCGCGGCTGCTGCGTGATGTACTCCAGCAGCTCCCCGCCGCGGCACAGCTCTGTCACGGCACGGCTAGTATACACACCGAACTGACCTATGTACAACAGTATGCCTGTGCAGGTAGTGCACGGCGTGCAGCACGTTCCTCAGTATGGGCACGGCGTCGTGCTCGGGCACCAGGCGGCGCGGCTGCTGCGTGATGTACTCCAGCAGCTCCCCGCCGCGGCACAGCTCTGTCACGGCACGGCTAGTATACACACCGAACTGACCTATGTACAACAGTATGCCTGTGCAGGTAGTGCACGGCGTGCAGCACGTTCCTCAGTATGGGCACGGCGTCGTGCTCGGGCACCAGGCGGCGCGGCTGCTGCGTGATGTACTCCAGCAGCTCCCCGCCGCGGCACAGCTCTGTCACGGCACGGCTAGTATACACACCGAACTGACCTATGTACAACAGTATGCCTGTGCAGGTAGTGCACGGCGTGCAGCACGTTCCTCAGTATGGGCACGGCGTCGTGCTCGGGCACCAGGCGGCGCGGCTGCTGCGTGATGTACTCCAGCAGCTCCCCGCCGCGGCACAGCTCTGTCACGGCTAGTATGCGACCTCCACCCACACCCACGCCGGTATCGCCCTCCTCGTACACCCCACGCAACGTTATTATGTGCGGGTGTTGGCTGTACCTGAATTAAATACCACATACTATTAGACCGAGATCCCAGAGCCGCCAGACAATATGACGGTTTGTCATGGATAGATTATAAACTATCGAAAATTAATGCGTTATATCCTAAGCAGTATGGTACACACGGCTACAGATCAAGCTATACATTTCCAGTATAAGCTGACCTCTCATTGTACGGAAATCGTATACAATGCGAGATCAGCTTATACTGGAAATGTATAGCTTGATCTGTAGCCGTGTGTACAGTTCACAATTTATCGACAGTTTATAATCTCGCTAAAGTCGGAATCGGGCCTCTTAGATTTCGACAACTCTAGATCAATTATAAACTAACGGTGTTCACAAAATTATGGTGACATAGATATATACCCATTTCGTTACACCCAGTATAGTAGTAATAATAGTAATTTAAATTGATGTCTAGAAGGTAAATCGTGAAATGAACTTTGACCATATATCGTTTTCAGAGTCTGATGATGGAGTAGGAGGGTAGGTACTGGAACTCCATAGCGGAGCAACGTATCCTAGCGTATTCAGTGTTTTATGTTTACATAAAACACTCATAACACACATAAATAAGCACATAAAAACTAAAATGGAAGGGCTATATGCAATTACGTGCATCTGCCGTTATACATAGGAAGGTGTATGGCGATATATTTTCAACTTACCTCAATAGTATCTCAATTTCTTCACGAGGATCATACTGCAACTTGTCCATGATCTTTACAGCATACTGCACTCTGGATGTCTTGTGTTCACAGAGGCGGACGACTGAAAACGATCCCGTTCCCAATTCGCCCATCAATCTGCAAGATAGATTACAGATGCAAAGTTACAATATTGAATGATTAATGGCATGAACGTAAGCATTAATTTTTCCAAATTTAATGATAATATCTTGTCGTAAAACAACACATACCTGTACTCGTCAAAGAAATTGTTCCTATTTACAAAGCCAGACCAAAACTCTTCAGTGGAAGTTTTATTGTTAACAACATGATTTTGATTCTGGTTTGTCACAGTTTTGTTGTTATCGTCCTCTTCACTCAGTAAACATGGCGCTACGAAGCTGAAACCCCTGAAAGTCAAGTCAAACATCATTAATACATAACATAATTTACATGTCACCTGATTAAAACCATACAATATAATTACAATACATTCAAACATTTCCTCAAATCGGGAGATACTTTATAAATTAACACATAATAGCTTATCTTCACGACCATTATTCCAAAGGGTACATTTTGCACCTGTGATGATAATAATTTAGATAAAAGCATTTTTTTTACCTTATATCATCCAGTCTCCATTTAATTTTTACGGTTATTTCATGCGTGTGAATTGACGTTATTTTGTGAATGGGAATAGACTTATGTCTGTTTTAATTCGCATCCAAAACTTTAGAGAACAATACATTGATTCGTTATTCATTTCAAATGGCCATAATCTATACTAATATAATAAAGCCGAAGAGTTTGATTGTTTATTTAAATGCAGTAATCTCTCTCTACCAGCAGGCGGGACGTATGCTTGTATGCCACCTTAGTGTTATATGAAAAAAAAACTGCCAGCAGGAATCTTCTTTCTTTCGGAAAAAAATCTTTCACTACTAGGAAGCTACAATATCCCTATAGTATTATAGGTTACTTTTATCCCGGTAACGTGGGTGAATCTGCGGGGGACAGCAAGTTAATTGTTAAGGAACCAAAGTACAACCATAATAAATAGGTATACCTAGGTAGGTACTTATACAATAATCTATTGCGATTGCAATACTTACGATTACGATTTCTTAATATCTTATTATTATGGGAATTGTGCCCCTGGCAGACAGTACATAATTGCATGCTGTTGGTAATGAGTCAAAATTTACAGTTCATTGTAAATAAATAAATTTGAAACACACAGTAATTGTGACCAAAATACCTACAAGACAGTGGAGTGAAATTTTGTAATGTATTTTTTATAACTCCATTCATATTTGTTATTTATTCAAATGCATCATATTATAACATTTATCTAAACATTGAGGTTTTCTATCTCGTTTACCACTATCTTATCATGTCAGAATCTGTAATGTTACTTACGTAACTGCAAAGTATACGGAATATGAACGATTAAGAAACTACTACTTTCAATGTATTGTGTGACTCATAAAATATGGAGGCATGCACGTTTATATAACATATTCACCGTTTATGTTGTTTATAAATTAACATGATTATGACAAGTAACCTTATGATCAAATAAAATATTATTGTGTTTACACATATAAAACCGTTTGCATTGTACAGTGTAATAACCACAGTAACAAATTATACTCCAACACACACCAAACTACAATTTTAATATTTTCAGTATTCCAGAGAATAAATAGATATATACCTACCTAAATAGCTCATGAGCATTCGCCGAAGCAGGTACTCCCGGCGAGTCTCTTGGAGTGCGACACGTGAACTCAGAGTCGAAATAAAATGCGTCGTCCGCTCTAGAGACGGCTGGCCGGAATGGTGGTACTACCTGTAAAAGTAAATTATATATTACATTATTCAATGACATCTTTTTTATCAGCTGTTTAGGAGTTCTTATTGAATATGTGTTAAAACGTAAAAACAGATTATTGAAAATTCTGTTATTAAGTATAACAAAATTTTCAATAATCTGTTCTTTAAAATAAAGATATACCTCTTTCTTATAAAGTGCGTCAAAATCTATGTTTGCAAAGAATTCATGATTCTTTATATCCTCAATGCCATTAGGGCCTGCACCCAACCTAAAAACAAAAGAAAAAATTAGAACTTTTATACACTCCCTCCTTGACATAGATAATCAAGGGATTAACAGGAAAACACCATGTCTTACCGATTCTGTGGATTTCTTTTGAACAATGCTCTAAGTAGAGACTGAGCCTCTTCACTAAGGTTTGATGGCATACCAAGCTTGGCCTTAAGTATCTGTGTCATTGTATCATGTCTTGTGGAACCATGGAATGGCAAATTGCCTGTTAGCATTTCAAACTGAAAATAAAAATGATAGAAAATAAAATAATCCATTTATTTGTGAAGTTATATAAAATTTCAAAAATAATTCTTTTTCACCATAAGTACTCCAAAAGACCACCAATCAGCTGCAAAAGTATGACCTCTCCTATTAACAACTTCAGGTGCCATATACTCCACAGTACCACAAAAGCTATATGCCTTATCACTGCTAGGTGGCAGTTTTGACAACCCAAAGTCAGTCAGAGCAATATGACCGTCTGCATCTAATAATATATTCTCTGGTTTTAGATCCCTGTATATAATTCCCAATTTGTGCACATGTTGTAATGCTAAAGCTAATTCAGCTAGATAGAATTTGACATCTTCTTCTGTGAACATGACCTGAAAATTAATGGCATGTTTTATATTACATAATACAAATATGGTGGTATGTGATTAAGTAGGTATATGCATTACTAAGCATTATTATTATGAATTAAACTTTATAACAAAACATATAGGTCATATTTGAATAACTCATAACAATACTGTGACTAATTCATTACCTCTTTGCTGAGTCTAGAAAATAAATCACCACCACGTAAAAAGTCTAGTATTAAGTATAGTTTTCCAGCTGTTTGAAATGCATAATGTAGTTTAACAATGAATGGATGGCCCATTTCTACTAGTATGTTTCTTTCCATTTTTGTTCGCTCTCTATCTCTTACTTTTAAAGTTGCCTTTTTAAGTACCTGCAAAATATATTTGTTATTACATGCATTTCATTATTACTATTACTTTTTATCTCTAAGAAGGGACTTAAAAATAGGGGGACAAATATCTCTTTTAACAATTCATTAGTCGTAAATAAATATGTTCACCTGTGTAGGATAAAAATTTCCTTTTAATTAAAATTTAATTTTATGATAAATACTAGCATTACTAGGTGTCACACACATTCTCAAAACATGAAGCCTATGACACTTGCCATACCCCTGTTTCACCTGCATTTCCAGGATAAAAAGTAGCACATAACCCTCTCCATACCACAGGCTATCTGCATGCAAAATTTCATTATGATCAGTTCTCTGAACTGTTTAGTTGTGAAAAGATAACAAACAGACAGAGCTACTTTATTTTGCTATTTTTAAAGCAATATTATTAAAATTTTATGTATCATAAATTTACCTTCATTGCATAAAGTGTGCCAGCATCTGCACCTGTGACTTTCCTAACTAGAAAAACTTTTCCAAAGGAACCTTCACCAAGGACTTTGAGCAATTCAAACTGAGATGGATCTGCCTTCTCATGGCCCTCCTTGACCACATCTTGAAGTTCTACCTCCCTTTCGAAATTGAGGTCAACAGTAGAGTCTAGGCTTTCTGTGGTGGAGGCCTGTCGAGACTCCCCAGAATTTTCAACTACTATTGGAAGACTATTGGTGGGCTGAACTGCAGTTCCAAGCTAATACAAAAAGAAATAAAAAGTCATTTTAGACACAAATTTATTATGGAATACTAAATATTGTTTTAATATTTTGGCTTGCAAATGGGATGAACATTCAATTCAAAATAGATATTCAAATATTACTATTCAAGTTATTAACAATTAACACCTCAATATTAATTAATTAATTAATTGATTATAATACAATTATACTCTATTTCACATAAGATGAGTCGTCAAGGTCAAGGGTTTTTTACCAATATCTAGTGAAATTCCATTTGATTACTCTGAAATAATATTCACAATATTTCGTGAAACCTAGCTCTATCATAGTATTCCTTTATTATATCGAAATCAACATTAACCATTGAGAAATTTAATAAAATACCATGTGTCACCGAACTCATGTTATTTGAAATAGACTATAGTTAGATAACTTGATTGTTTACCTTTTTTTTGACTATTCTCTTTTTAATTACATACAACTAAGTAAAAAATACAATGCTGAGTTTATTTCAAATCATTTACTGATTGTCATTATCATCATTTAATGATTTACTGTACTGATTACTGACATACTTTATATTTATCAAAAAGGAATACTTATTACAAATTTTCAATTTCATCATATCTTACCTGGAGCATTTTATTTATGATTTTAATAAGCAGCATCATATAGAATTGAAACAAAATAATAATACAAAAATCTTTAAACTTATTAGTTTAATCAATTAGGTAGTAACTGCCTTAATCACCACAGTAGTTTACAGATAAAAAACCTTTATTTAGAATATATTTCTTCACTCAATGAATATTATAGCTTGCACATTTAAATCTCACTTTGATTCACAGAACACTGCTCTATCACATAAAAATACCTTTGGTAAATAGCTACATACAAAAATTATGAGAATTGAAGTTTGTAACAATATTTCAAACACATGTTGAATTTACTACAACAACAGCTGGAATGGTGAGGTCGTAACTTTCGAATAAATCAATCACAGAAGGACAAACATGTCTTCATTACAAACAAATTTTACAACAAATTTAGCACAATTTTGTTTACATTATTATTAAGAAGAAAGAGTGTAATATCGCTTTTACAGTAACAAAAGTAAAAACGCTGCTAGTGGGCGTATATCGGACTAATTAAATATGCCTTCCAATTTTGTATTACTAATACGGGTTCACTGGGTCGCTTTATAATTACTACTACAAGCTTCAGTTTATTCACAGGTGAATAATAACCAAGTTAATAACCGGATGAGTAATCAATTAGAGAAGGAAAACCTTAAAATATAATTAGCTACGCAAACAAGAAATCTAAACATACCGTGTTATCTCCCACATTCTGCATTCGCCAGGGATCCGATGAATTTGCCAAAGGCATTGTTTCTAACTTTCTCAATAGAACATTCAACGCAAAATCTAATTACAGTTAATTTTATAAGAAAGCGATATAACCCGAATTTTCATTTCTCATTCTTTTATTAGAGGCGATTCGAACACTACAAATACCTACGACGACCATGAGTTGACGTGCCTGACTGCCATTTACAATTTGACACTTGACAGCTAACCAGTGCTGCAAACTAGGCATGGAAATGATTGCTACTTTTAAGGAATTCTCATTTGATGATATTATTATTTTTTATCACAATGATTTCACTAGTGATATATGATTTGCAATGATTTTTCAATATACACCGCTTGGTATCATTTCCCGGGATAACAACCAATTCAACTAACAAACCAACCTTTCAGAGGAATCACGAAAAATAAACTCTATTTTTGAAAATACTATTTAACACATACCTACGAACACTTTAAAAACGAATCTATTTTTATTCACATAAAATTACAAAAACGAATGTATCAAGCATTTGCATTTTTCATTGGAAAACAAAATCATGTCACAATTAAATAATTAAAGATATCACACGCACTTCGGGAATGATGAATGATGAGAGAGAAGTGAAATGTCAAATTATTTATAATTTCGTGATCACAAACACTGATTTTTCGATCCTGCTACATATCATCCTACAGAAGTTAGCACTTTACGCTTCTTGGTTTAAGGTTTATTTTAAAATACTCTTAAAAGCTAATCAAGCTCAAAGATTTCTTCTTTTTTTTTTTTTTGTTGTTAATTTGTTCATGACCATGGACACAAAGTCCTTCAGTCGCATTCATTTTAATTTTAATATCACATATAGTCCGCACATTAACTTTCACATAGTCCGCATGATCAGTCACCGTCCAGTCATGTTTTAGTAAAATGGTGGTCATTGTACTAGAACTTTTCATGGACTTTTTGAGACAGCTTGTAAAGTCACGATACACATAATTCATTTCATTTCACTTCACTGGTGCACATGGATTGATCTTTATTGGATAAAATACCACCGATAATATGCAATAAAACTCAAAATACATGAATTTATGAAAATAAAAATAAAAACGCTACGTCACTCTGCAAGTTCCCGCCAAAAAGTCCTCTTCATTATTCTTTTTATTGGGCTGCCATTCGCAACCAAATTATTTTTATTAGGACCTGTTTTTGCCAGTGTCGAATTAATTTATACGTTCTTCTTCTTAGTTTTCTTTATTCCTTTTAAAACTGATATGTTTAAAATTGTAATAAAAAATACCAATATTAGGATTTATTTATATAGTAGATCTATCAATGAAATGATATGAAAGATGAAAATATAATGATGGATGAATGATGGATGTGATAAGTACCTAATATGATTTGTAACAGGCTATGTCATGGACGGTAGCAGGTGTGACGTATGACAAACATAATCATATGATTTGTCACCTGCTACTTGTGATTTATGCCATTCCTACTGCAAACCCCAACATGCAAAAAAGAAGTATATTTATGCGAAAAATCCAGGAGACAGGGTCAAAAAGAAGGAGAAATAAAAAAAACACCCTTTTTGCTGTATTTAGATTAATAGGATTTTTTATATTATACCTTAGTTTTAATATTAACAAGCAAATCTTTTTTATTAGGACTTATTTTTACCAGTGTCGAGTTATATAAGTTCTAGTCACTATAAATCACTTCCACATTGACGGCTCTGTCAGTAATAAAATTGTCAGTTTCGATAAGACATACAAATGTTTCAGTAAAAAGTTGGTAATCGTACTAAAACTTTTCACGGATTTTTTAAACAACTTGAAATATCACGATACACGTAATTCATTTCACTTCAACTTCACAGGCATTGATCTTTATTGGGTAAAACACCACCGATAAATATGCAATATAACTCAAAATACACGAACTCTTGAAAATAAAACGAAAACGCAACGTCACTTTGCAAGTTTTACACAGAGATGCAGATTATACAGAGCATTGACTGATTTATTTTATCTCAATATCAAACGTTATTTTAAAAAAAATTAAATGTCGTACACTTTAGTAAAGTGTACGACATTTTATATTTTTTTCACACGATGTGAGTAAAGTGACTTTACAACTGACGTATAAAGAATGTTCAACGGCCAAGTCACACAACATTAACTATAATAATAAAGAAATCGCAGTAAGGAACCATAGACTTGGCACGACTTTGTCTAGATTTCATTACTTTTTAGAGATAAACAAGCAGCTCCATCGAGACTTGGCTAGTTTTTTACAGAATGTTTTTGGTGGGATTTCACTTCTTTTTGTAGATAATTGGACTGTTTTACAAAAAACTTAAACCGACTTCAAAGTACACTTAAAAGTAATCAAATCCTAATCTGATGACAATGGGACCAAACGGGAAGTGTACCCTTTCAAATAAAAAAAGAATTTTCCAAATCGGTTAATAAATGACGAAGTTATGAGGTAACAAACATAAAAAAAAACAAAACATTCGAATTGAGAACCTCCTCCTTTTTTTTAAGTCGGTTAAAAATTAAGCGGCTCACCAAGTTGAATATTTTTTGTAAAGGCGGTATGTCGATCCCTAATAGTTTGGTTGGGCTCTTGTGTTTTCTAATCAGGGTCACCAGGTACTCCAGATCTTCGATTATCCTAGTTTTTATAGTTTTCCCTTTATGTGGCCATTAAACCCTAACTCTGTACCAAATTTCAGCTCTCTGAGTTTATGGGAAGTACTAGTTCTATTTTGATGATCATGAGTGAGTGAGTGAGTGTCATAAATGCGTAACTTTGCTTTCGCTTAACTTCATAACTAAATGACCTACAGACTTGAAATTTTGGATTTTAAGTATGTGATTATAGCTTACTGGATGACGAAAATTTGATTCGGATGCGTTCTGGTCTTATCCATGGTTCTCAAATAGGGGCCTGAAAATGCGGCGAAATGGTTCCAGTAAAGGATGGTACGGCAGTGTTTGCTTCGCGCTCGACTTGGCGGGGGCACTGCCGTGCGCCCCGATATCCTGGGACATTCATCACACACGGTCATCTGATCCCAAACTAAGCAGAGCACAGAAAAGCAAGTCTTATTATAATTGTGGTAGCGGAAAGCCTCGAACAGCTGTGTCTGAAATGTACCCACTGAGGGTACACTAACCAGTGTCTCTGATTGGGACCGACTCTGTGGACCGACTAAACTTAAGTTCATTTCAACCCCCATAAGAAAACCCCATTTGCTGTGGCTCCACAATTCCGGAGTTTTTCGGAGTGTTCAATAGAGCGAGGCAGTACTTCACATCGGGGCAAAGGCTGCAACTTTGTAAGTCGCAAGTCCGGCTTCATATGGAGCACTGCTGTCATCTATGGGCAGGGCACCTGGGTACCAGCTTGGGTCTTCAGACTCGGTTCAGCGACGTGCCATTAGAATTGTCGACGATCCAGAGCTCGCAAGAGACGCTTCCTTATGTGTGTTCTACTGCTTGTACAACGGACAGGTGTGCCCTAGAATTGTTTGATCTCATGCCCACGGCTCCTTCTACCATCGCAACTCTCGCCAGCGACGGGAGTCCATACTCACACATTGAAAACAGAATAGTTTCGTACTGTGCGGTCTCAAAAGCTTCCTTCCGCGGACGCTTAGACTGTGGAATTAGCAAGGGAGTACAGCATGGGGTTCTTCAAAAAGAGTGTGAAGAGATTTCTGCAGGGTCGGCAACACGCGAGTTATACCCCTGGTGGTACAAGCGTTCATAGGCTAAGGTAACCGCTTACCATCAGGCTGGCCGTATGCTTGTTTGCTATCTAAGTTTAAAAAAAAACTCGCTGGAAACATTTTGACAGCGCTCGCGTTACCGCGAGCGCCCCGTTAGTAAATGCGGAACGGCCAAGCCGCAAAGCAAGTGTAGAGTGTGTGAAGTTAGAGCTTATAGAGTTAGAGCTTGTAGAGTTACGGCGTGTAGAGTTATAAGCTTGGCTCTACATGAGATCTGATAACTTTTTGACAGCGCGAGCCATATGGTCGCAACATATATGTTTCGTCTGGGCAATATTTTACATGAAAATGTTTTTGGTGGGATTAATTACTTATTCTGAGGACAACTACCTTACCCTTTGAAATTGGATACTCAAAGACCTTACCTATATCCAATTGTATAACTCTTTGATATCGTAATCTTTAAAACGAAGTTTTTAAATAGTTAGCTACTGTTTTATCGTTATCTAAATTAACCATAGATTTACATGGAGCATTGTAAATTCTTCGACATTAAATTAAATTACCTATTCAAAAAAACAGCGCATTGAAAAAAGAATTGTCTCACCTATAGGCGCGCTATGGGCGCGCTGGACTCCTTGCTCTGTGCTTTGACTTCTGTGTGTGACTTATAAAGATACTTACATTTACATGTGTTAAAAATGGATGTACATAAATATAACAAAAAAATCAAAGGACATGTCGCGGTTTATTGCAATGATATGAATTTAAAATCAGGTAAATATACCTACCTAATTTTCAATAAAAAAAAATGTCTGATTGTTCATAAAACTATAACCATTGCAAATGTGAATATTCGAGTGTTAGATATCGTCGGCTTCAGTTGGATTCAATTTACGCATTGTTTCAGAATCGCTGAAGCCTGAAGGAGTAAAGCAACCCGAAGACGACCTTACAACGAAGTTGATTGGGGACTTCGGAAGATGGCAACTATCGATAAGTATTCTAATGGCACTGCTAAAGTTACCAATAGCTTGGTATCAGTTGAACATAATATTTATGGCTCCAACGCAAAACTTTTGGTGTGCTAAACCTGAAGTGATGAATAAATATTCTGAAAAAGAATGGCGACAGATTTGCTCACCGGTATGATACTTAGCTACCATACATTATTTACTACTGGAGTCATCTAAAATTTTACGCTGCAAATTAGGACTAGGATTCTGCACTTAGGACTTATTAGGTACACGAGGAACACAGGCCCCAAACGGATTTGTGACTTCACATTATTATTTATTTATTTATATTTTTTATTATGCCTTTTAATTTCTTTCATACATCAACTTCACTTGAAATGCAATGCAGTTATCTTCTCAAAAATTAGCATTACCTACTGCAAATTGTCCGAACCTTAACCACAGATTAAAGTTGTCTTAACCCTTAATTTCGTAGACTTTCACCACTATTCTATCACCTTTTCGAGTACAGTGTACTTAGTGGTATACCAAAAAAGATATTCCTCCACGAGGGTGACTGACGTTACCGATGTGGGTGGGATTCACATTTAGAAGTGAAGACGTAGGTAGATATCCAAGGTTGTAAAACTACTGCAATCTGATAAGCAGAGCCTAGGCACATTACCAAATTGGATTACCTACCTACGACGTGAATGTATAGATATTTTTATTTGTATATTATATTCATTATTATTCATTTTCTAGCGAATAGAAGAATACCCGTGTTTAATATACGATCCGGAGATACTTTCTATCGCCCCATATATGGATAAAACGATGATACCACTGGTACCATGCACCAAGTTTATCTATGACACGACATTATTTACGCGAACTATAACTTCTGACTGGAATCTTGTGTGCTCCAAGCATTGGTTGATACACGTATGTACCTACCTCTTGCATACTTACTTCACTGTAGGTACTTAGTACTATAATTCGCGTCAGCTACTGAAGCAGCCAAGTTAGCCATTTTCGATGTTGCTATTGTGTAAATAAAAGTTATGTCAGGTTTCTATTTATATTTATTCCTGCTGGCTTGTGTCTTAGTGGGGTTGAAATGGTCTAGGATACTCTATTTCAAACACAAGTTTTTCGCGTGCACACGAGCTCCGTGGTGGAGGATCTTTCCGAGGTGGAGCTGCGGAGCGAGGTTGTATAGATTTACGAATCTCTTATTTTGAGGGTATTTTTATGCTACTTAAGCAACAGGAACAGCGTTGGGGACAGCACAGAGCTTTGGGGGACGCCCGCCGGTATTTATATCCACATCAGTGGCGTAACAATAGGGTGGCAGGGCTGGCAAAATGCCACAGGCCCCCGACTCAAGAGGGCCCCGTCCCTAGAGGCCGCGAGCTCAAAAATATATTTTTACATTGTACCTGAGTTACAGACCTCACGATGTTGTTCCTTCACCGAAAAGCTAGCAAATAGATGATGAATGCATTGAGATATTATGTTCTATGGATATGGATGTGAAGTCTCCAATACGCATTGGGCTAGCGTGGGGACTACAGACCATTCCCTCTCGCCTAAGAGAGGAGGCCTATGGCCATTAGTGGGACATATACAACGTGTAATTGAGTACGCTGAAAATCTCGAAGTTTATTAAAATTAAACTGAGTACAACGTGACGATTTTTACTGATAGGGCCCCATCAAAAGAATTTTCCACGGGCCCCAGATGGTATAGTTACGCCACTGATCCACATCCACGCCATCGGAGAAACTCAAACAAATACAGCTTTGTAGATGAATCTGCTGTATAGAAAGTGGGAAAGCCTTAAGCTAGTAAAGTCCTTAGAAGATGCCGGTGACATAACTACATATTCGAATATCTTAGTTAAATAAATTTTGTTTGATTTTTATAGCTAACTCAATGCGTGATGATGTGGGGCATATTACTTGGAGGGATAATTTTTGGAGTAGTGGCAGATAAATATGGACGAAAGAATCCTCTTATGGTTGCTATTGTTATACAAAGTATAGCAAGCTATATCGCAAGCGTGATGGTATCTTACTGGGTGTTCTTAGTTATTTGGTTTATTTTAGCACTAGCTTCTGGAGGTATAGGAATAATCTCTTTCGTCTTATGCATGGAGGTGAGTAAGTAAGGGGGGAAATGTTTTGAATCCATTAGAATTGTCGCGAATTCAACAAAATATAACACCAAAATAACTCTTTGATTTTAGGCTGTAAGTGGTAAATGGCGAACCATTATGCCGGTTGTCTATCAATTGCCTATGGGCATTGGCAACGCCATTATGGCGGGGTTTGCATATTGGCTCAGAGATTGGAGGAAACTTGAGTTTGCATTGGCGACGTTATCGTCATTATATATTTTATACTGGTTCATGATATCAGAGTCACCAAGATGGTTGATAGCTACCGGACAGACGGAGAAAGCAATGGGTAAGTACCATTAGTTTCATGACTAACTATTAGGTTATTAATTTACTAAATCAATTGACGTCATCTAATGGCGTCCGTCTGCAACACCGATGCGAAAAGGTCACAAGAGGCAAACCATTATCGTTTCCGTGAATAAACAAAAATAAATGGAACTTAATCTTGGTCTTATTAATTTAAAGAATTGTATGTTTGGTAGGTCCATTCGGGTACTTAAGTAGGTAACTTTTAAGTTGGTAGTATAGGTTCCTACTTCCTAACCATTTATACTTAGTAAATGCCTTAGACGTAGGTACATTCATTTGAAAGCGATGATAGCTCAATGGTAGTGACGTCGGATACCGAGAGGTCCCGGGTTCGAATCCTACAATGAGCTCGAGCTTTCGGTGAAGGAAAACATCGTGAGGAAACCATAGTACGGTGGTAGGGTACTTTGTAGTACCCATCTAGTTGGCTACCACCCTCAAGTTGAAAATTTGTCGCCAAGCACCTATTGGTGTTCCGACAGCTGCACTTGAGAGCCAGTTCCTTCTAGGCTTTGTGTGCTTACTACCTTCGGCTACATCATCACTTACCATAGTGAGATTGTGGTCAAACACAGGCCTATACACAATAAAAAATTATAATTCCAGAGGTGCTGACAAAAGCGGCTAAACAAAACGGCATGGAGGAGAATGTGGGGGAAATGACGCGTTTGATACCAATAGCAACAGATCATCAGCGAAACAGCCCCGGTTTTATAGCATTTTTAAAGTCAAAAAACATGCGACTTATAACTATGTTGCTTTCAGCTAATTGGTAGGTAGTACAATTGTACCAATTTGTTTTATATATAGTGAATAAGTACTATGCGCTATACAGAATTATTCTATGGGATTATCCTGAATGTTAAAATCGTAAAAGGTATAAGTAACTGCATAAAATACTAAGTAGGTACCTTAGATTTTCGATGTTTTCAGGTTTTGCATGGGTTTAGCATTTTACACATTTTCGCAATTGCTAGGATCCATTGGAAAAAATGTGTTTTTAGTTGTGATTGTAACCGGTATTATTTCAACATTCGGAGGAGTATTATGCATATTCATCGTCACCAAAGTAGGAAGAAAAAAATCTGTCGGTATATTTCAATTGATCACTGCAGTTTGTTTTGTTTCAATACTGTTTATACCTAAAGATATGTTCGCAAACGACTGGCCGAGACTGTTGTTCGCTGGAATAGGATTAGCAGGAATGTCGGTAAGTCAGCGATGTGTTAAATCGAATTGCATTTTGAATGTAGATAATTTAAAAATAAATGTACAACAGTGTAAAGCTCACAAAGAATTAACGCAACTGACACGTTTGCATATTTTATATATGAGAGAGAACTTGTATTAAAAACGCAAACGCGATTGTTACGTGTAGAACTGAATTCTTGCTGAAAGTCCGCGCGGGCAGGGTAACAATATAAATCAAATTGTTATTTTTTTAACCGCAAGTCAATGGACCAAAAAATGTATTTTGCCCGGCCCTGCCTACAGATGAGAGCCAGTTGCCTCCCATCCGACCTTTGTAAAAATCAGCAACATATTAGTAGGTAGGTACCTAATTACTTACCTTATAACTAATGTCTTAATAGGTACGACTGTAGCCATTCACGATAGACGGACGGACTGCCTGCTAGTATTGATTTATTCAACTGTTACGCAATTTTTCAGGGTTCCCTACCATCGTTTTATCTCTTGTCAGCAGAGCTGTTTCCAACACTGGGACGGAACGTCGGCCTCAGTGGTGTGACGACTTTCGCTCGCATAGCTTCTATGATAGCTCCAGCAGTTGTCAGCTTAGATTCCATTATAGTAGACCTGCCACTTATGATATTAAGTATATCCTCCTTCCTTCAAATAGTCTTTTTAATACCACTGCCTGAAACAAAAGACCATCCACTACCCGACACTATAGAACAAGTGGAACAGTTATTCAAATAAATTTTTCACATCTTAATTTTTTTTTTATTTACTCCTAACTACTGTAAGGTAGCTCCTGATTACGAGTCGTAATGAATTAGGCCCGGTTTCAATAATTTACGGACCGGTATCGGTTGAGATTTATTAAAATTAAAACTCTTATATCTTTACTAATAATGAAGCAAATACCTCAAAGCTTTGCATAGCAGACCCTCTCATATGGAAGTAGCTATCACAGGTAAAATTAGCTTACGAAATGATCTATATGCCCAGTTTGGCAATAAAAAAAACCTACCATTGGTAAGTAAAACGATTCGTTTTTGTTTATTGAAACCGGGCATTAGAGATCTTCACGAAGTCCATGGTCAGACCATGATAAAATTTAAATATAAATAGGTACAGGTCAAATCATTCATGTCGGATACTTAAGCTATGCTATTTCCGAGAAATAAGTGAACATACATAAAAACATATGCGTTGAACATAGAAACAGAAACTAACTTAGCTCAGTGGTAGTGACGTCGGATACCGAGACGTAGGGCCCGCGGCGGGTTCGAATTGTAAAATGAGCTTGAGCTTTCGGTGAATTATAACATCGTGAGGAAACCATAGCACGGCGGTAGGGTACTTTGTAGTGCCCATCTGGCTGGTGTGTTCCGACAGCTGCACTTGAGAGCCAGTTCCTTCTAGGTTTTGTGACTTACCACCTTCTGCCGCATCATCACTTACCATGGTGATTGTGGTCAAACACAAGGCTAAACAAAGTAAAAAAAAAAAAAATTGAAGGCAGAACTCAAAAAATTCTCTAAAATTTAAGAAAACAAACACAATTACTTATATGTTTATTATTTTTTGAAACTATAGTCCTACTTATTTGGTTAATACATGTGCGATTTGAAGGTTTATATACATAAAAAAAATGTTTTAGTTGATTACAATTTTCATATTTACATTGAGTAAAGAAAAATGGCGTACAGTAAATATACTCTTGTGACAAGATTCAAATATAATTTTAATTACCATACAGTACAACATGCAAGTTATTTTATAATATCTCAAATAAAATCAGTGTTACAATATTACTTAGATACAGATTACTACTTAAGATCTGCGAAGCTTGTTGGAATTGGAATGTAAAAAAAGGACTAGGAGGATCTTCTAAACTTGTATTTGATAATCACACAAAATATTATGTTATGGTATGTTTCTTAGTTGTACTTAAGTTAAAAAATGCATCATACTTACACAACTTTACAATTGAAATATTAATAGTATCTATGCATAACCTAATAAAATGTAGTAAAATGCATTCGGAAGAGACCAATCAACGAAAATTTAAAGAAATCTCCACGGTTTGAATGTATCCCCAATAATTTTAAGTAATGCACAATCATTTTAAGGGTATGCATTGATGCCATCATTATTTAAGTAGATTTAATCATTCTTAGCATCAGATATTTGATTTCTTATATTTTCAATTCTATGCAACAATGTTGGATGAGAGTGATACCAAGCTGAATAAAGTTTATCATAAATTGGATAGTCCAAATTATCTTTACCTAACTTAATGAGTGCCGATCTAAGTTCTTTGGGGTAAGATAATGACACCGCAAAGTTATCAGCTTCAAATTCAAATTTCCTTGACAGAGCTGTGGCAAAAAAGGACAGAACTGAATTATAAGGTGCAAGTATCATTTGAAGTACTACAATCAGACCAATTATGATTGGTTGCTGACCATCCGGAAACCCAAGGGATGTATACAGCATGGAGTATTTAAAAAGCAACCCAAAGGCAGTGAACAAAAGTAACAAGTTGACCTCTGTCAATGCTATTGATTTATAAATGTGGCTACAGCTCCAATGACCCAACTCATGTGCCAACACACCTAAAATTTCATTATCTGCACATCCTGTAGTGACCTTTTTCTCTTCATCATACTTTTCTAAGAGAGTATCAAATAGAACAATTCGTTTTGCTCCAAAAAGACCACTGAAATATGCATTGCTGTGAGCTGACCTTTTGGAGCCTTCGACTATGTAAACTTGAGATAGAGGAAAGTGCAGCCTGGAAGCGAGATTTTCAATTCCTTTGCGAAGGGAACCATCAGGTAATGGAACAAACTTATCAAAGAGAGGAGCAATGACAGATGGGTACAGAGTAAGTAGTATAAGTGTGGCTACTGTTGTGAATAACCACAACCAAACAACAAACATGTTTCCGCCTAACATAATAATGTAAATGGCTATAGATATGATAGGCAGAGTGATAACAAGACTAAGTATCAGAGATTTCACTTGGTCTTTTATAAAGAATCCTATTGTTTGTTTGTTGAAGCCATGTTTTTCCTCTAGTATAAATATGCCATAAATTGTGAAGGGCATGTTAACAATAAAGTTAAATAATGTCACAAAGGTCATGAAAACACAACTGATAAGAATCTCTCTTTCAGGAGAAATATTGAAAGCTCCAGCTATATTTTCAGACTTGAACCAGGCTACATATATCCATCGGTTGAAAAGAATTACAGATGTCATCACTATACTGTAAAATTCTTTTATAATTTTGAATTTTGACTTATCTATTCCATAGAGTCGGGCTTTTTTGAAGGACTCTTCAGTGAGCATTTCTTTCAAGTCTTCAGGTATGGTATTATTTGTTTTGTAAATCCTCAACTGTAATAGAAACAATATAATGTGCATTAAGTTTACATTGCAGAATCAGTTCTTGCAATGGTTAGAGAATTTATATATTTGCCTCAAAAATCATCAGCAATTGCATTGACATGTTGATTATTATTATTACATTGTATTGAACGGGTTTATCTTATATATTCATTGACGTAAATGATTACCTATTACAGATAAATGCATAGGAAAATAATTGGATGGTGATACTACCAACTGGTACCTCTACATACACGCATTGAATTTCGAGTTTTATTAGAAAATTTGACCTTTTTAAAAGTGGTCGTATAAATAAAATACCATCAGATATTTTAGCAACTAAAAGCATAAAGGTACAATGTTAATTTTGCAACTTACCTGCCGCAAAGATAAATATAACTCCCATAAGTATTCCACCCATGAGAATAATAAAATTAGAGTCAATATGAAATCTTCGTCGATATTCATTATGATCCCTTATTTCTTTTCTTTATAAACCCTAAAGTATTTTAAAAATTAGATCAAAAATTCTAACCAAACCAAACAACTTGATCGGACAACGTTTTTTGACAGTTGTTTGATTGTAGTTTTTTTTTTAAATATTTTTCATGTCCATGTCCATGGATACAAAGTCCTTCAGTCGCATACATAAATATTTATTTATTTATTTATTTATTTAAGCCTTACAATTATTATTTTATTTTTACAATATTTCGCTTATTTTTATTATATTTCATCCCACTGCTGGGCAAAGGCCTCCCCCTTCTTCTTCCACTCACTTTTATCCCTTGCGGATCTGTGCCATAGTGTACCTTCAAAGTTAACTAGCTCATCTCTCCATCTAGCAGTTGGTCTACCTCTTCTTCTTTTAGCATCTCTTGGGTACCATGTAGTTGTAATGCTGCTCCATCTTTCCTCACTTGTCCTCGATAAATGGCCCGACCAATTCCATTTTCCTATTTTTGCTATCCTAACTACATCCCTTACTTTACTCTTCTGTCTAATATCTCTTTTCGCAACTTTGTCTATCAGTTTAATTCCTAGCAAGCTTCTTTCCATATTTCTCTGGGTCACCTTTAGCTTTTTCACCTGATTCTTAGTAAGGGCCCACGTCTGGCATCCGTATGTTAAGGTTGGTATTATGCAGCTATTATAGGCTTTTGATCTTAAGCTAATAGGGACATCTTTGTTTTTCATAATGTGTTTTAGAGCCCAATATTTATTCCAACCTTGCTGTATTCTTTTTTCTATCTCTATGTCTTGCCAATCCTTGAATGTGACTGTTTGTCCTAGGTATGTATATCTGTCTACTTCTTCCAATTTATAATTTTCTATTCTTATGTCCAAATTCAGGTTTTTATCATCGTTCCTCATCACTTTGGTTTTTTCCATATTCATAGATAGTCCTACTTTCTTGCTTTCTTGTTGAAGATCTTTTAACATAGTTTGTAACTCCATATGTGTTTTGGCAAAAATTACAATATCGTCTGCAAATCTAAGGTTGCTGAGGTTTTGTCCGTTGATATTGATTCCAAGATTTTTCCATTTCTCTTTTAGTCCTTGAAAGATTTGTTGTAACACTGAATTAAATAATTTCGGGGACATAGGGTCTCCCTGTTTAACGCCTCTTTCAATTTTGAATATATCTCCTTTTGTTTCAAGTTTAATTCGTGCTTTACTGTTTTCGTAGATCTTCTTAATAACTCTTATATATTTATTTGGTACACCATCTATTTTCAGGGCAGTCCATACAGCATTATGTTCAATTGAGTCAAACGCCTTATTGAAGTCTATGAAGGCTATGTATATGCTTAATTGGTATTCCTTGACTTTTTCTATTATTTGTTGTATACTATGCAGGTGGTCGCTTGTTGAGAATGTGCTCCGAAATCCAGCCTGTTCCGGTGGTTGTTGTATGTCCAAATATTTGTTAATTCTTCTCGTTAATATTTTCGAAAATATCTTATATATGTTAGTGATCATGCTAATTGGCCTATAATTATTAACATTATTGTGGCTTCCTTTCTTGTGAATAAGTGAAATCTCTGTGGTTGACCATTGTGTCGGTATTATCTCTTCTCTTAAGATGTTATTAAAGAGTTCTGTCAGCTCATTCAAAATAACTTGATTTCCTACTTTTAGACTTCGTGCACTAATCCCATCTGGTCCTGGTGATTTGTTGATGTCTAGTGTGTTTAATGCAAATTCAGTCTCTCTTGTCATTATATTAGGCACGTCTTCGTTATTTCCTTCCTCATTCGTATCTTCTGTGTCCTTATTTCCCTTTGTCTTGGTTGAGCTTGTATATAACTTTTTGTAGAATGTTGTAGCTATGTTTAGTATTTCTTTTCTGTTATTTTCCATATCTTTTGTTACTTTTTGTAAGCCGGTAATCCATTTCTTTTCATGTGATAATTTTTGATTTATTATTTTAGTTGATCCTGATGCTTTTAATGTGTCTACAATAATTTCTGATTTTATTTTTCTTTTTTCTTTCTTGATTTGTTTTTTGACTGCTTTATTTATTTCCCTTAGATTTAGTTTTTCCTCTTCTGTTCTATTAGATTTCATATTTAATTTAGCTCTGTCTTCTATTTGTTTCTTTAATTCGTTAGAAAATTTATTTGTTTTAGACTTCACATCCGGTATTTCGCTTTTTTCTGCTTCCTTGATGCAATTTTCCAGTTTGTTGTAGTAGGTTTGTATGTGTTTTCTAGTTTCTGGTGTAATTTCTGCTATCAAATCCTTTAGTTTCAATTTATAATCTTCATGGTTAGCTGCACTATATGGTACAGTCGAGGGTGATGGTATTTTCCTATTCGTTATTTTCTTTAATGATATTATACCCCGTAGAATTCTATGGTCTGAAAAGAAATTAATGTTATTAACCACATCAATATCTTCAAAGGTATTTCCCTGTTTGCATAGTATAAAATCAATTTCATTTTTAGTTTTGGAGTCCGGTGATAACCAGGTCCATTTTCGGTTATGTCGCTTATTAAAGAAGGTATTCATTATTTTAAGGTCATTTGACCTGCAAAAGTCTAGTAGCAATTGTCCTCTTTGGTTTCTGGTTCCATATCCGTAGTTTCCAACATACTTTCTTTCTTCTTCTATTTGCTGTTCGCCAATTTTACTATTGAAATCACCTTGTATTATAACTGTTTTGCTTTTAATATTTTCTAGTATATCACTTATTTTGTTGTAGATTGCGATGATATCTTCATCATCGTATTCACTTGTTGGCATGTATATTTGTAGAATAGACATTGTTTGTTGCTTCGAAAATTGAAGATCGACTTGAGCAATTCTATCTGAGTATGCTCTAAATTCTTTTATATTCCGTTTCCATTTTTTATTGATGATAAACCCAACTCCGTTCTTTTTCGTTTCCTTTCCATAGTAGTAGAGTATATGTTGATCTAATTCTAATATTTCTTCTCCTTGTCTTCTTATTTCACTCAATCCTAATATGTCACATTTTACATTGCGTATAGCTTCTGTTAGTTCAGTTAATCTCGTTTGATTTTTCAAAGTTCTTACATTAAAAGTTCCAGCATATATTTTAGATTCCTTGTTATGCATTTTCCTTGTTTTTGTTTTGATATGGTTATATTTAGAAGGGGGGATTTGGTCCTTAGCTAACCCCACGGAGACCACCCGGCTTGGAGTTGCGTTTTTGTTATTGTTTTTCTCGTTTTGTTTTGCTATATTTTTCAGTTCCCGGATGTCTGGTTTTAGTTGCTATTGTTGACCTGACTGATTCATGGTTTGGGATATGGATCTGCTCCTCATAAAGTCAAAAGCATTCAATCTGTTTATTTTGGGCGTAGGGGATTCACCAACACTGTGCTTGGTTATGTGGGATTGGTCCTCGTAATTTTTCTTCTTTGTTGTTGATAATGATGTTTCCATTTTTTCAATGCGGCCAGCATCTTTTATTATAAGTTTATCATATTTTATGAATGCATAGTTCCCTTTTGCTCTTTCTTCCTTAAGTTTATCTTGTAGTGACCGTCTTATTTCTAGTACACGTTTTGGAAAATCTTCTTTTATGTACATATTTTTGGTCTTATTTTTGTTTTTCAAAATCTCAAACTTTTTCCATTTATTTACCAATGAAACTATGATTGGTCTTGTTTTTTCCTTTCCGGCCTCTTTTTTGCCAACTCTCTTCACATCATTAATGTAGCTGCGATCAATTTCCACTTCCATTTTTTTAAATTCCGCAATAATTATCTGGGTGAGCTCATAATTCGACTTTTCTGTTTCTTCGACACCGAAAATTATGATATTGTTAGCTTTTTTCTCATCTTCCATTTTACATACCTACATAAATATGCATTCAGTTAAATAGTAAGCTTTACGGTTTTTAGAGGAACGTTCTAAAATGGCTTATAGGCATTCATAACACAATGTGCCAAATGAACCCATACGGTCGCGAATCACTGAAATATTTATCCATATTGTTCTATGTAGGTAAAAAACAAAAAAAAAACAAATTTCCCGCCTCATGCTGAACATCTTCATGTATGCCTAACTATTAATTCCCTCTATTCGAACAAAATAAATCACAACTAGAACAAAAAATACTTATATGCACACTAAATAAATCAAACTGAGTATCAGTTTTATGGTTTATGCAAAACTACTTGAACTGAATGACCATCTCTGGCGCTCGCCGGCCGCTGCCGCAGCATCGCTCACTTGCAGGGTTGGATATCGTAGTATAATTATACTATTTGTACCATAATTTTGTGATGTGTAGTATTTAGTATCGTAATGCCATTATACTACGCGAAAATACCATAATTTTACCTTTAGGTCGATACCAATCTCTGCCAATTTTCAATCTATTTTTTACCAATAACTGCTGTTATTGGTAAAAAATATTACTTTAATTACGAAATAAAGTTGTTATAGTTGTAGCAAATCGTTCTATTGACTCCTGAATTCCTGATACTTTCATGCGATGCTGTGAAAGAAAGTAAATGTACCTAATGTGTATTGAATTTATCTGATCATCCATCTGACTACATGCTATGACGTCGGTGTCGTACTTAGTATCCTTTTAGTAGTTTGTGCTATGTCGTGTCAATGCCAAAGACGAAGTTCCGGTTGACGAATTGGCTGAAATAAACATCTACTTGCCTAAATTTGGTTGATTTGTACAATAACAATAAAACTAAAATTACCTTCCAAATTATATTTATTTAAATTCATAAAAAATGGACGAAAAGCGAAACGTAGTATTTTCGACGAGTAGTATAATTTTATTTTCCATAGACAATAATTTTCTGGGGGTCTGAATCCAACCCTGCTCACTTGGCTCGCGCGCGGTACTATCACTGTTCTAACATAACCATAACATAAGTAGGTAGGTATTTGGAGTGCCCCGAATCGGTTCTGGGCACTTCTGGGTGATAGAACATGTTTCGATGAATAGGTAGTTTAATTTTTAATAAAGGTGCAAATAAAAATATCCCAATATTGATTATTATCACTGCAGCATCGAAATAATAAAACTAAGGAAGCGTAATTGTGAACAAAATCAACGCGAAATTCGGCTCCACACTTCACTACATTGACAAAATATCTCTAGTATTCGAACGAAAGAACACACATGCAAATAAGCCAATTAGCTGCGCTTGCCTAACGCGTTGTATTCCGGCAAGCGCGATGATTGGTTCTCGGCGAGACAGATAATGCTAATTGGTTCGTACGCCTGCTGCAGTGCGAGATGCGTGGACGATGTTATGCATTGATTGTAAGAGGATAAAGTATCGTATATTTGCACTATGCATATAAGTTGTATTAATTAGTTGTAATTTAACTATACCACTCTATTATATTCATTTAAAAGTTTGTGATGTGCTTTTTGGATTAAAATATGGATCTAAAATCAAGAAGTATTTTAATCAGTTTATGGTTTTTACATACGAATTATAGAGTGATGGGTCGCGTTAAGGTCAGATCAGAGGGCGAACCACAAGCTCATAAAACAATATTATTATAACCTTATTTGACTTTTGTTTTTCTTTGACATCCGACGTCAAAACGGGACAAAAGTCGAATAAGGTTATTTTATTGAAAAAAAAAACTAAAATGGCGGCTGGCACGCTATGCCACAAAGGTTCTATCCTCTTTATAATTATAGGTAAGTACTAGTGCATCACAGTTTAAGTGAAATATCAAAACGTGTTAAATAAATACGCATGTTGCGTTCATGTTGCATAACACTTTGCAGAGTCACAAGTATAGGATTTCAAAATGTTTATTTACTCACATATGAAAAGTGATTCCAGCATTCTTCATATCTGTATGGCTTCTACACCACTTAACAACACATGACGGCATATTTGCACAATGTAAACAACGCAAAACACAATAATAATCACAGTTCTAAGTCCCTCGCGACACGAACGCATCGACTCAATGATACCGGCGAACTGTCAGCGCGGTGCGTCTCTCTTTTTTGGCAACGCCCACCGCGGTTCAGTTTGCGTGGAATGATTTTTGAGCTCGAGTTAAATTTCTTTAGTTTTATTATTTCGATGCACTGCAGTTTCACATATTCCGCACTGTCAATCAGTCACCCAAAATCATGTTTTTTGTAATATTGTGGTCATTGTACACAGACATAATAAGAAGCGATAAGATACATAATTTCACACACACACACATGGTGCACATTTAATAGATCTTTATTGGATAAAATACCACCGATATAATATGCAAAAGAACTCAAAATACACGATTACTTACAATGTATATTGTTTTATGTACCTATATAGGGTAGAGGCACCAATAAATGAACGTTTAAGCGTTTTGTCCATCTTTAAACAGCTATAACTCAGGCATTTCATGACATAGGCGCTTGTTGTTTTTTTTTAATACTACCTTATTGCCTTATTAAATGAAGGGTTAAAGTAATTATATCCTACATCTTCATATATTTTTTTAAATATTGATAATGTAAGAAAATTTAGGTTTTACCCCTATAGTTGAACACTGAGCCCTATTTATGAACGTTTTTTACCCAAAAGTTGAACTAACATTTGAATAGGAGTAGGTTCCATAGTAGTTAGTTCATTTAATGGATTAATAAACCATAAAATGAACGAATAATATTCACTTAGAATATTATTCGTTCAGCTTTAGGCAAATATACCCAAAGGTTGAACGAATAAAATGTGAACCGTTCAAATATTGACCACCGATCTTAATGGTGATTCTATAGGAAAGTTAGGTTTAAAATAATCATAAACCCTAAAATAATTTGTTCAACTTTTGGTAACTAAGTTCATAAATTTAATAAAATTCATTTGAGTATTTTTGTTTTGGTGTTTAATCGTTAGCTTATAGATTTTAATGGGTATAAAAATTAGACCTTTTTCCATTAGTTGAACGCCGTTCATTTATTGGATCAAGTGAACAAAATTTAATCCATTACTTGAACAGTAAATTTCTCTAAAAAACGGTAAATAATGTAATAAAATATATTAAGTTATTGAAAGCAGAATATATCAAGATTTTATTCCAACCAAAACTGCTCTAATATGACATTAATTCTTTCTATACGTTGACAATGTTCTTAAATTTGGAGGGACTTTCCTTAAGTAGGTTTCCATATAAAACCGATTTTTGACGGGTAACGTACACATAAAAATTCACCGCAAGAGCGTCTGGACTGTCATTGTCAATGTTGTTAAGGAATATGGAAGAAAAAATATTGCCTTAAGGGGAAAAAAATATTGTAATCATGTAAATTTGAGGATTATATTATATTTTTTAAATTTTCGGTCGATCGTTCATCTATTGGGGGTCGGTCATCTTTTGGTGCCACTACCCTACAATAAAAATATCTATCCTACAAAGGTACCTACAGAAAGAGTCCCATTACGTGCCCCGCTTTTACACGACATTTCAATTAACTCCACGGTGTCCTGCTGATATCTTACAAGAGATTTTGCCCATTCCATAACAGATAAATGTAGGTTTTTTCATATAAAAAGGGGGATCACGGGCTTCATCGTCACACAACAACTATATCCGAAGCACATTAGACATTCAACCCATTTTAATAAATTTGCAATATGACCCATTCATTTTCGAAGAAGTTAACGATTTGTGTATTTGAATTAATATTTTTTATAGTACTAAATAGTGCAGCAGAAGAAACTTGCGAAACAGTCCCGACAGAAATACATGTTACAAAAGGTAATGGCATGGACGAATAGATACTAATGGAGAGCTTGCATAAGTATGCTTTAAAATTGAGGTGATTGGTTTACTAATTTCAGTGTTATGATCTTTTTATTTTTCAGAGGAATATGACGAGATGGGAAGATTAGTAAGATCGTGTAGTGGTGAAGTAAACGTAAATAAATGCGAAGGAATGTGCAACAGTCAAGTTCATCCTTCTGTAGCGACTCCTACAGGATTTATGAAGGTAAACAAGCGTGTCGTTATTTATTCTGATATAGGTTAGGTACATATCTCTTTATGTACCAGGGGACGCATGAGGCTCAGAGCCGTTGTTCGTTCAAGAAATCATTTTAGGAGTGGACATCCTCGAGTTGAATGTGATGATGATGATGTGATGATGATGATGAAGTCATCATGACTTAATACTCTGCGCCTAGGATCACCGCACCTCAGCAACGTTTTTGTTTCTTCTACATTTTTGTATTTATATTGTCAGGATTGCTTCTGCTGCAGAGAAAACTACTTACGTGAACGAATTGTGACCCTAGCTCACTGCTACGACCCTGATGGTGTAAGGCTTGATGATGAAGATAACGCGATCATGGAAGTTCGTCTTCGGGAACCTGAGGATTGCAAATGCTACAAATGTGGAGACTATAGTCGATAGTTTTTTAAACCGATCCACGGTATTGGACTTAAAGTATAATTAAATGACCAGTTATTCATTATTTAATGTTATAAATGCCTTGAAATAAATAAGAATTTTACATTGGTCAAGGGTTGTACAAAAATGTAAAAAAAATATGTTTAAATATAAGTAATAATGAAAAATAAACTTTAAGGGAAAAGTTGAAAATAAAACAAGAATGCCAATATCTAAAATATTTTTTTAAACAACCAACCTGTAGCCCATAAAATAACGCTATATGAACGGAAATGAAACATTAGATTTACTTACCTACTTATGTAAGGCATTTTTAATGAGAATGGTATTAAGGATATAGGATATTGTATACTAGTTACGTAGGATAAAAATTCATTGGTACCTTTAACATAGAATTACGTTTAGTACTATGCCCGTAGACAGAGAAACCTAGCGTCTAGCGAAGAAAATAGCGATAGTTGACATACCTAATTATATTAAGTATACTCCGTGACTTTTTATTCGTCTTACAGTCAGTTGCAGAAACGTCCTTTAAATTTTAAAGTCGGCATTAAACACAAATCTTCCATTAAACTGTTGCACAAACAGTCATTTGACTAATATTTAATGCCTTCTTTAAATTTAACTAATGAACAGTCAAACGATTCTTTCATTTACGTAGTTTTATGTTGCACAAAGCGACATTAGTAACTAAAGTTCCATTAAAATGACAGTTCTTTAGATTAAATTTAATAGGTGGAGAAGCACCAATTAAATAAATTTTAGCTCAAAAATTGTGCTTAAAAATATTAAATAAGTGTTTAATATGTGTTTATTATGTCATCATTATCGGACATCACTGGGTTGCAGAATGATCACCATTATAGCTTATTTACGAAATGTAGACATTAACGCTAATGAGTTCATTAGTTTAAAGTTGTTGCACAAAACTACTTCCTGCCTAAATATAGGTTCATTAGAATAAACGTCAAAAGGAAATATGACAGAAAAGTTGTCAGAAACATTGATTTATTGTTAGATTGATCAATATCCATCAAGTGGTATATTCATAGATTTATTATATTCTATTATATCTGATTGATTTACTAGATAGCATCTAACTTTCTTATCTTTTACTTGATATATAAACTAGATTGACTTTCCCCAAAAATTAAAGTTTGAGAACCGTCATCGGCGGAAATGACGTACAACCTGTCTCCCCGTGTCTCGGAATGCCATACCTGATATAATTATACCTGCCATGATTAATATAATTTTAAATAGAAGTCTGGCAAACGAAAGTTGAGCCTGGCTGTAATTGGAACTCTTTACATGGCAACATTCTACTTCGTCACCCGGCATAAAAAGTGTCAACTAGTTTACCAGAACCAGTTTTGATACATACCCTTTATTCATAATGGCTTTTTAGCTTAATCAGTGTTATAGCGTCCATTCTTCTGTGTCTACTTCTCATTCTTTCGATCACCTTAATGTTCTACAATATGCTAAATGAACTTCTACGGTCGCTAATCACTGAAACGTCTATCCATATTGTTCTACGAAGGTAAAAAAAAAAAACTAGAAAAAAAAAACACAATTTTTTAATTTGAATATATATAGTAGATACGCATAGTTTGGGATCACATAACTGTGAGGAATATCCCAGGATACTTATTTATTTAAAAGCTTTCCACATAAAGATAGAATATAACGAGTTTATGTACAATTTTAACTCATTTACATGGAAATATTATTTAGGAAAATCAAACATAACTTAATAGTTATATGTATATTTTTTTTGTAAAGTATCAAAACAATTTATTCCCACTATACTTAGTGATACCACATCTAGTTTTTTTTAAATTTTCCGCGCTTTTTCAGGTTCTACTTTCGTATGCCAGACTATATTACTATTTTCTCATGTTACATTATTTCGTAGTATATTTTCTCATGTTACATTATACGCCAACTAGATTCTAATAAGGCCGTTCCGATAACGACACCGTAAAAATGTCGTGACGATTAATTTTGTATGCAGTGCGGTGTCGTTGTGTGTAAAACATCGTCTCCAAATTTTTACAATGTCGTTATCGTCTCGTGTGAAAACGAGCTAAAGGTGCTGGGCAAAAAAATACAAAACCTATTTATGCAACGCATTCACGCGTACCTATATGGAAATCCTTCCAGTACTCAGAACTCCAATACATCTGAGGTCAGGGAGGGTTGATTTCAATATTTTGATTTTAAATGTTACCCTGATTTTAGTTCTGAGCCCCGGGAGGGATTACAATACACTTAGAAAGATTTTAAATATGAATCCCTACCGTGATTGAGCTCTTTGCGGACGGACTTGTGAAACGGGCACGAATATTTTGAAGGAATAAAAGGTCGATTAGGTAGCTATTTATATTATAATTAACTATAATAACTAGTGATAACGAAAATTTAAAGTGCAAAAATAATGTTGAGTGCATTTAAGGTAAGTACCTACCTATATTATAAAATTATCGAGCATTAGGAACATTTTCTGTATGTTTTTTTGCTATCGAATGAATCATCTTAACAGGTTTTCCAGAAAAATATGGTTTATTGTTTTTTTTTTTAAGCCCACACTCCTTTATCCTTATGTCTGCTTACAGAAGTCGGTTGCACCTTTATTTTACGAGTTCGACTTCGCGGTAATTTATTCAGTACCTATCAACTCGTAAACTTGTCCAGCCATGATTTGACAGGTATTTTCAACCAATTCTATAAAACTCTATGGAAAGAAAAAGTCTCATTCGATACTGACTATATTAACTATATGTTATTTTTTTAACAAACCTCCTGATATGTTGCTGTTTTGCAGCTACGCCCCTTTACGTAGGATCCGTCGATATTGTATCTTTTCGATATTTTTTACATTGTTACCATTGAATTATTACGCATTCAATGATTGTTACCTATAAAAATAAATGCAAAAAGACGACAGATTTTGATAGACGCAGGAATTTTTGAAGATTCCTCAATGCTAGTCCTGCCTCCCGCACTCCCCTCGTAACTCGCGAATACGCGCCATTTTACTTGTAAAAAAAATATGTTCCGTAATGTTCTCTTCAGTTGCGATTAGGGCATCGAGAACCGGCCATATTTTGAGAACCGGTTTTTTCGGTTCCATTAATTATTCGATATAAACTATTGCTCTTTTTATTAATTTATCATCAAAAACATTATAGGTAGTATAATAATGACAATAAAATTGTTTTCTATGATCGAATATGTCGTAGAATGACAATCAAACAGTGAATTCAGAATCACAGCTTTTGATTAAAATAACATAAATGTAATCAAGTCTTATAACAATCCAGTTTTTTTATTTATATTCGTTTTTTTTAAATAAAAATGTACCTAACATAAATTACAGTATTACCCAACTGATAGGGCGTGTCGTGAACCTTCGTTCGCACAGAAAAGAAAGTATGGCCCCGACGATTAACGAAAGAATGCTTAAAACTTACAATCAACCTTAGATTACTACGATAAGGTTCACAATAAACTGCAGCTGTTAGTTTCGTCTCACTCGCAAGTCACGCCCTCCGCACGGCGCGCGCTATCATGGCGGCAACTGCCGACTAATAGCGTTTCCCGTGCTTTGAAAATGTATCTTCGGCGCAGGTACATCGGTAAGCCATATTAATTGGGTACTACTGTACTTATAGATACCGATACGTTCAATTTAGGTGTCGGCTTACACTAAGGGTCTGCAATGATGCCTTATCTCTTCCTGGTGGTAATGGATGCTTTATCGTTGAAAGAGTAGGATGGTGAAATGGCTACAAGAGCTGGAGAGAGCTTGAAAATTAGCTAAACTAAAACAGAACATATGTTCTGCGATCATGAAGCAATATTGCTTCATGTCTGCGATTTTAGCGGTATTTCCACTTTCGCGTCTATTTTACTTGATGGAATTTCAGTACCAGTCTTCTACGACTTCTGGTACCTCGGTTCACAAATGCAGAACGATGTAGGTTGGATGAAATGGTGACAGGTCACAAAATAAACATGTGATCCAAGGATACCTCTGAAGCTAAAGGCAAAAATATATAGTCCGTGATGACAGGTCTTAGTCATTAGGTAAAGAAGATGGATGAAAGACATTCAGCTGAGATGATTATGTTGAGATGGATATATGGAGTGACAATAATGGATATGATAAATAATTAGTACATAAGATGAAGCTTGAAAGTAGCGGTATGCACATGTTATGAGGAGGAATGAAAGCCACGTGAGTAATAGAGTTATGAATATGGAAGTGGTTGGATACACGGGAAGTGGAAGTCCGAAAAAGAAATGGATAAATCGTGAGAAAGATAATGTAAATAAGAAAGGAGTGAATGCGGATAGAAAGGCAGAATGGAAGAAGCGAACATATTGCATCGATCACAAATACCTGGGAACAGTATATATAGATGATGAACAATTAATTATTTATAGGTATTCTTAAATTTTAGGAACATAATAGGTATTTCAAAGATTGCATAAACAAATAATTCACATAATCAATTAATAATAGTTAAGAATTATACACATAATCAATTAAAAATAGTTAAATAGCTGGAGTTTGGTGTCGCTACACACCAACATGCTCTTCACAAGCTGCCGTTTTGCTTTATTAATATTATGTAATCGCTACAAGTAGCTTCATGCTGCGACACTAACCACCTATAGTGTGTTTTGATTGTTCTACGAAATTTACTGATCCATCCTAAACGATTATTAGTTAATTCTCCAAATTGTCTTGATTGTAACATTGTTGATGATGTATATCATATAATTGTGGAGTGTAAAAGGAATGAGTTCGTGAGGAAATGTTTGTTGTCTCAGTTTAATACTATTCTATTAAACGTCAGATGGTGTAACAGCGTCCAGGCTTTTCCTGCTTCAAAGGAAGCTAGGTTATTGTACAAAATGATTAATTTAGGTATTAAGTCCAGAAATGTGTTATAAGTGTATTTTAATTATTATGTAACTATAGCCATATTGTTTTTCCTTACGGGAGTGACATGTTCAGAATTGAACAAACTCCCTCTTTTTCAAATAAAGAAAATAAAAAAAAACCGGGAATTCCCGGTTCCGATGCCCTAGTTGCGATCACAAAGTAGATAGAAGTCGACCTACCAATATGATATAAGCAATAAAACAGAATACGCTAATTTTGCTAGAAGTAGAATTTAGCAAAAAGTATTTTCTTAGGGTTCCGTAAATCGCAACCGGCTGCAAACTTAAAACTAAGTGTAATAGGCTAATACAAGTTACCAATGAGTTCGCAACTAGAACCACAAATTTTTTCTAGGAGACAAAGGCAAAATCACTCTTTTAAGTTTAGGTGTGTTCTCTATGTCCAAATTTCGCAACCGGTCCAAATTTCTGGAGAAGGTTCTCTAAATACATGGTATTCTCGCAACTAGTACCACAATTTTTGTTTAGGAATTATTCAATATCAAAGTTTTTCTCAATTTTCACTATGTTCTGTACTTCCAAATCGGTTGCGAATTTAAGGTAATCATATCCATACAGAATATACTCTATCCATATGCCAAAAATCAAGAGTACCATAATTAATGTAAATTGATTAACTAATTCTACTGCACTAGATGGTACAAGAGAAAAAAAAAACAAAATTGAACTTTATGTAAGTACCAAGTATTAATTTATAAATAACTAGCTGCCCGGCGCAACTTCGTTTGCGTAATATCCTACCCTATAACCTAACCTACCCTAAGCCACCCTACCGTTAAGTTTTCTTAAATTTTCTAAGTTTCTGCGCAATTTTCTTAATATTTGTTTCCGTAAGAACCTTGTACAGAGTATTAGAAAACTACAAAAAAAAATAAGCCAAATCGGTCAAGCCGTTTTCATGTTATGTCGTGACAACGGAAAACGGGTTTCATTTTTATATATATAGATGTAAGTAGTATTTTCAATGTACGGATTATTGTTCTAATATTGTTTTTTGATTATTAATGTCTTATTACATTCATCCCTCAAAATATACGCCAAGACTTTATAAGGACCTTATATAGCCCTATTATCCGTATGTGTCGCTCCTATAATGAAATTAAATGCACTAACGATGCCGTTGATATATTTGACTATTATTTTCGACGTTATTTTCAATACGGTCGCGAATCACTGAAATATTTAGCGATATTGTTCTACGAAGGTAAAAATTAATAAAAATAAAAGTAGGATACCTATAGATAACCTCACATAATAATAATAAAATAATAAATCTTTATTTATCAAAATAATATCATAATAATGTGCCAGTACCGCTAGGAAATACTAATGTATTTGTGGTTAGACGTAAATAATATTTCAACATCACAGACCCATTTAAAGAGCGATTAAATCGTGTACGCTCTGCGGGAACAACATATAGACCCCAGGAGGGATGTTGGCTAAAATGACTTTCAATGTTAAATTGAAGATAGCTAACTTCTTATAACTAGGTACCACCTGATTCCTTTATAAGCGAGCTTCAGGATTCAGAATTTATACAACATTCTTACCCATTGAAGGGGAGAGTCAAATAATACTTTCAAGGATTTCGAAAAATAATTTAAAATGTACTTCAAAGATTTTGTAACTTTATGTTTAGTGTTATTTGCCGCCTGTCAAATACAAGAAAAGTCAGTTGGAGCTCAAGAAATACAGCTCCTTCCAGGTATTTGCTTACTTACTTATTTGCTTAAGTTTTAGGCTATGTACATTGGCGGAATAAAAATCAGTTTTCAACATGTTCATTCAACGTATCACGAGCACATATCACCTTTTGAAACTGAAGTTTAAGTTTTGGTTAAAAATTTCATTTTTAATACAAGCTTTTTTTGGTGACTGTACTTTTTGTTGACTGTCCTTGCATTGTCATCCAATATACTAATGTATACCAAATATCAAGTCAATCAGACCACTGGAAGTGGGTGAAATTCGACTTGCAAGATTCCACCCGAACAAACAAACATACATACATTGCAAGTTAAATAAAAGCTTGTAATAAAATAGGGCATTTGTCATCATTGTCATCTAGGGCATGTAATATCGGAAGGTTTTTCAATTCCGATATTGATTTCCGATATTGGATCTCAATATCGGAATTCCGATATTAATATCGGAGTTAGAAATTTTTATTATAATTTGCACATATTCCTTATAAATTGCACATATTCCTTATAAACTGCACTAATTATCCATCTATACTAATATTATAAAGTGGAAGAGTTTTTTTGTTTGGTTAAACTGGCTAATCTGTGGAACTACCGGTCGGATTCGTTTTCTTTTTCACTTATAGGAAGCTCCCCGAGTCTTATAGGCTACTTTTGATCTCAGGAACGCGGGTGAAACCTCGGGGACAACTAGTTCGTTATAAAGTTTGGGTGACGAGAAGACTCTACGAAGTTTCCCAAACTCTGCCCAGCCCAGCTGGATCCTTCTCTTGGCTTCCCTCTCAAAGTTGTTTCTACCTAATTGCAGAATCTGCCCGATGTAGGTATATTCCTGAACAACTTCGAGATGGTGGCCATTTACGACGATTGATCCCGGATCAATGTGATCTTAATCATGACTTTGGTTTTATCCAAGTTCATGCCATCGCGAGCCTGATTCTAGGCCGTCCAGCATCTGTTGTAGCTCCTGCAGTGACTCCGTCATCAAGACAATGTCATCTGCAAATCGTAAGTGTGAGATGTATTCGCTGTTTATGTTTATGCCCATCCTTTTCCAGTCCAGCGTCTTAAACATATCCTCCAATACGTTTGTGAACAATTTCGGGGATATGACATCCCCCTGTCTCACTCCTCTATGTAGTTGGATGGGTTTAGACTGCTGGTCCTGTACTTGGGCACTCATGGTTGCGGCATCATAAAGACATCTCAGAACTTCGATATAATGATAGTCTACTTGGAATCGCTGCAAGGATTCCAAAACAGCCCAGGTTTCGACGGAGTCAAAGGCCTTCTCATAGTCCACAAAGGCTAGACACAGGGGCCCATTATACTCCTAAGACTTCTGTATAATCTGTCTCACTGTGTGGATGTGGTCTATGGTACCAAATCCTCCTCGAAACCCGGCCTGCTCCGGTGGCTGAAATTCGTCGAGTCTTCTGGCAAGACGGTTCGTGATGACTCTATAAAACAGCTTGTAGACGTGGCTCAGGAGTGAGATGGGCCTATAGTTTTTAAGAAGGGTTTTATCTCCCTTCTTAAAAAACAGAACCACAATACTCCCGTCACGCCTTTGGAGTTCTCCCGCAGTTAATGACCGATCTTCTTCTTCTTCATTACAGGAATTCCTCCTGCCTTCAGAAGTTCTGAAGTAACTCCGTCTTCACCCGGGGCTTTTCCATTTTTAAGCTGTTTTAGAGCTAACACAATTTCGTCCTGGCTGATGTCTGGTAGTTCGTCGGTATATTGTCGAGACAGGGTGGCTCTGGAATCGTGAATGTCACGCTGCATCTGAGGGGCATGTGAAGCATACAGCTGGCTATAGAAGTCTTCAATCTCAGCGAAAATCTCCGGCTTTGAAAATGCGGTATTGCCATGATGCGTCGTCAGCTTCGTCAGGTGGCTCCTTCCAAGCTGCTGAGTGAATACTTTGGACGCTCGGTTTCGCTCTATTGCCTGTTCAATTTGGTGAGTATTGGAGCTCCGAAGGTCACGACGTACCATCTTCGCAAACTGCTTGTTCAGGTCTGACCGCTCTGACGAAGTGGCTTGCGTGCCAGAAGAAAGAGATGTAGTAAGACTAAATTAGTTATGTTGTAAATAACAGAATCATAACCAATGTATGTTTGTTTTTTAAACGCTCGTTTTTCTTGCTAATATTTTCCTAAAAACAAAGCGTCACGCATTTTTATGGATAATGTACTTCGTATTTTGTTGAAAAAATACGCTCATTTTGAACACTGGTAGACAAAATTGAAGTACGATACGTTAATTTTATAGCTCTATGCGACCATAACTTGTGGCGCGCTTAAATGCTTTATTTAAAAACTTAAATAGATAAAAATATCTGATTCCGATATTACGATATTGGATCACTCAATTCCGATATTGTAATATCGGAAAAAAAGGTCCGAGATTCCGATATTACGAGATTCCGAGATTCCGAGATTCATGCCCTATTGTCATCATTGAAAAAAATAAAACTCATATTTTATACCGCAAAAGCCATAAATTGTGTTTGACGTGATGTAAAAACAAGCAAAACCTTATTCGATAGCAAACGTCACATTTATGTAAATGTTAGCAGCACTGTTTCTTCCTGTTAGGAACCTCACTGGTAATATGTTGGTACACACGGCTACACATCAAGCTATACATCTCGAGTATAAGCTGATCTCGCATTGTACCTATAGGATTTCCGTAAAATGCTCTCATTTTACGGACCTCTCATTGCAGGGAATCCTATACAATGCGAGATCAGCTTATACTGGAAATGTATAGCTTGATGTGTTGCCGTGTGTACCTATATGTAAATTCGATCTTTATCCGGGCTATCGCGTATCTTTGGTGGTAATCGCAACGAACACCGTTAACACAGAATATTCAATGCCGTTAATGATTTCATCCAATTACGCGATACTGGTACGACGCGGCGACGTAGCCCTGATTGGATGAAATTTATTTGGAGCCGGATTGTGAACATTTTTAAAAATAAAGCTTAATTCAACAGGTCAAGAATGTCAAATGACCCCAGTTATACATATCCTGAAACATCCTGGATGCAAGCGTAAAGCCATACCATCATTTGCATGCATCGGCAAATGTTCTAGCTATGTACAAGTGAGTACCTCTTGACTAACATTTAGCATTTGTTACCTATGTCAGGGAGATTATGGTACACTTCTGTTACAGGTATCTGGCAGTAAAATTTGGCAAATGGAACGCACTTGTAACTGCTGCCAAGAGTCTGGAGAAAGGGAAGCTACAGTAATGCTGTACTGTCCTGAAGCAAAAAATGAAGAAGAGAGATTCCGTAAGGTACGAAATAACCCAAAAATAAACAAATTATCTAATGTTTAATTTATCTACCTAAGTACCTACTTCTATTATTTATATTTATTCATACCTACTCCAATTCATGTAAAAGGTTTTGATTGTTTGGAAAAGTACTTACATGCCATGTTAGATGGGTGGGACCTAAATTCTCGGTGTGAAGTGGGTGTAAGTACTTACTGTAGGTAGATACATACCTAATCCTATTTTCAGGTCTCGACTAAAGCGCCGCTGGAATGTATGTGCCGACCTTGCGGCAGTTTCGATGAAAATGCGCTGGTTCCACAAGAAATTGCTGGATATTCAGAAGAAGGACCTCTGTACAACCATTTTAGAAAATCTTTTTAAAGTAGTGATGGACTCTCCTGGTTTTAAAATTACATGTTTTCTTGTTGAATTAATCAAAATGTTAAATATCTAGAGTTAAAATTGTCTGAAATAAAACCCTTGACCAATACTAGAACACATATTTCAATTACTTACCTACCTCAATGAGGATCATTCACATAACAAAATGTTAACTTTTTGATTACTTACTACAGAGCAACTGCAACTCTGGATGTTTGTCGTTTGTAACCTATTTACGGCTTAACCACTAGACAGATTTAATTGTTTGGCATGGAGATAGTTCTTTTTCCGGATTCATCATCGTCAGCACTGTCATCATGAAGCCGTAGGTAGTGAAAAGCTAATTTTACTGATATTAGGTATATATAAACTAGCTGTCTTCCGCGGATTCAAATGAATCCTTTGTCCTTTTCCACTAATTGAACTATCTCCCTGCCAAATTTCATTTAATTCCGTCCAGTGGTTAAGCCGTGAAAAGGTTACAAACAGACTGACAAATGTCCAGAGTTGCGCGGTCGCCGCATTGTGACGTCATCGTTAATGTACAAGCGGGAGCGAGCATTTTTGAGATTCTTCCACTAAAATAGCTGTATCTTTGTCATTTTTGATCCGATTCTAATATTTTTTTCACAGATATTATTGGATTTCACACCGCTACAAATCTGCATACTCAAAAAAAAACGTGAATGATCCTCATTGCCTAGTCATATTTTACTTTAATTCACTCCATGTTCACTCAGTGATTAGACAAACATGTCATGGCGACTGTCATACATAAAACATGGCGACTTCGCCAGCAAATGAGGAGCTTTTATGACGTAGATTTATGATATTATGATCAATTATCAATGCATGATCAATGTAAGTGGACCGGAATCTAGCCTCGAAGTGCGTGCCAAAACCATAGCCAAAACGGAACATATAGTGGCGTAGACTCTGCCCATTTCATAGTGCTGTGCACAAAACTACTAATAGTCTATTTTCCTGAAAAAAACTAATTAGTCCTTCATTTACATTAGAGTCAGTGTTATATTGTTCACCTTCTCATTCTTTCGAACACCTTAATATTCTAAAATATGCTTCTACGATCGCTTATCACTCAAACATCTATCCAATTATTGTTCTACGAAGGTAAAAAAAATATTAACTAATAAAAAATAAAATTTCCACAATTTTTGAATTTGAATATATATAGTACGCTTGTTTGGGATCAGATAATAACCGTTTGTGAGGAATATCCCAGGATATTTATTAATTTAAAAGTATTTTAAATAAAAATAGAATATAACGAGTTCATGTAAAACAACCCCTAACTTCACAAACTCTACACACCGTAGTCAAAATATGTGGCTTGGCCGTTTCGCTACCGTCACATGGGAGTAAGGTGAAAAATGTATTCACTGTTCATTACTTTTTTGTTATTCAATAGTTCTTGTAGTATTGAAACGGCCAAGCCACATATTTTGACTACGGTGTGTAGAGTTTGTGAAGTTAGGGGTTGTAGAGTAAGTGCATGTAGAGTTATAAGCTTGGCTCTACATGAGATCTGATAACTTTTTGACAATACGAGCCATATGTCTTGGCGGCAACATTTTACATACAAATGTTTTTGGTGGGATTTCACTTCTTTTTGTAAGTTGCTTATGTTTTTTTTTTGTTTGAAATTTCCAAGTTTTATAATTTTTTTGTTGTTTGTGTACTAATACAAGCTTACATACCAAATTTCAGCGTTCTAGGACTTAAGGAAGTACCCTATGAGTTTTGATGATCATCAGTGAGTCAGTGACGAAATCGGGGTTTTTTAGATATCAATAAAATCTAAAGTATAAGAGCTATATTATTGAAACTTAATATGTTTAATAAGTTTACTATTAACATCATGTTCTGCGAATTTTGTTTATCTGGTATAATCCAAACCCAAGTTATGAGGGTTCAAAAAAACGACGAAGCGCTTCGAGAAAAGGTAGGTAGTGCCCTTTCGCTTCGCTTGGCTGTCTTGGCGGGGGGCACTTCCGTGCCCCCAGATATCGTGTGTTGAAGTTCCGCGTGACGTCACGGTGTGGTACACTTTACCCCCACTCCCGAACTTAGTCGCGCTTTATCTTCGTCAACTGTTAATGATTTGGTAAAGCAAAAAATACGTGTCCAATATTTTTTGATAATCTTACTGACGGACTAATTAGAATTATTATATTTTTAACCAGGTAACATCCCTATTATAAATGAATGATTCGATTAAGTAATCTAAAATAATATTGAGTTCAAACATATATAAGATTCTTGAGTTCAAACAATAAATTATTCGAATTAATAATCGAATTAAGCTTGAAAGATTTGTAATAATATACTGTTGAGTGTATGTTGGTGGATGTCAAAAGAGTTAAAAATATGAAAAATATTTACTATATTAAAATATATAATAAAAGTTTACTGCGCAAATATAGTGAAAATTATTCAGTTTATTAGACGAATCCATAAAAGCTTTTTGGAAATTCGTGGAATTCAATTTTTTTATTGACTGAGTATACCTACTATAAAATGCGCGCGGGTATTTATCGAGGGCAAGTGAAGAAAGATGGAGCAAGTGAAGAAAGATGGAGCAACAAAAAAAATACATGGTGACCAAGTTGTGCTAAAAGAAGAAGAGATAGACATAATTATACCATGAGATAGACCAACTGCTAGATGGAGAGATGCATGGTATAATTATATCAGGTATGGCATTCCGAGACACGGGGGACACAACCCTACGTCATTTCCGCCGTCGACGGTTCTCAAACTTTTAAATATGGGGAAAGTTAATCTAGTTTATATTGAATAAGGCAAGGAGATGCCTACTCTGAACTGAAAGAAATAAGAGCTGGTGTATGTACCACAAGGTAGTGTATTGGGTTCGGTCCTGTATCTTTTATACACCTGTGATATTCCTGAACTTGAAAACAACACCATCGCTACCTTTGCTGACGATACTGCTATAATGGCTACAGGGAATAGCCACAAGGAGGCAGTTGAGAAGGTTCAAACAGCTATTGATCAAGTTTATAACTGGACAAAAAAATGGAGAATTAATTTAATGAATCCAAATCTATTCACATAGACTTTAGTAATATGAAACACAAGTATTCTCCAGCCTATATTTATATTGCAAACAAATCCCATATGAGAATACAGCTAAATATCTCGGCATGACGATTGATGTAAAGCTAAGCTCACGTCAAGAAGAAAATCAACGAATTATACCTACGACCTACGGTATAAAAGAATGTATTGGCTGCTTGGAAAACACTTTAAGCTGTCAATACACAATAAACTTGTATTATATAAACAAGTCCTTATGCCAGTATGGACTTATGGTATACAGCTATGAGGCTGCACCAAACAAAGCAATATTTTGATCATCCAACGCTTCCAGAACAAGGTACTGACTGTAGGGATTGCAAAATCCGGATTTTTTTCAAATCCGGATTTCAAGTTTATCATCACGTATAAATCCGGATTATCCGGATTTTTCGAATTTTGGTAAAATTTTATTGCAATCTTTTGTAATTTTAAATTGTACGCGTAGTTTTATGCTAAACTATTAGTAGTTTGAAGATGGGTGTTCTATTTTATTGTTTTCCATTGTTTTTGAATAAAAATTAAATAAAATTGGAAATATTCTAAAAAAATAAAATATGGACTTGCGTTTGGCCACTGAGCCTTCATTAAGGATAATGACGAAACCTATGTTGGAGCACGCATACCCAGATGAAACCTATTCACCATGGCCTTGAAAGTGCCTAGATTGTAAGAGTCAGGTAACACAGACGCCGGCCAGAAGCAAGTTCCACTCCCTTGCTCCGCATGACAGGTATGTCAACAACGTACGGGTGAAAATTTTCCCGGCTTGTGGTTCGGAGTAAAAATGGGGATGGTGGTTGGAATAAGGTTGAACAATTCCTGCACACACTCTCCAAATATATCTTTTAGAAAACCGATTAGGCAAGCAACCTTTCTTCGATCGTCGAGGCTCGTGAGTTACATCCTAATTAAAGTCTCATCTCCGATGAGTGAGACGAGATGATCTCTTGGTGGCATTAAAAGTGACCAGATTGGCATTGCCCCAATCGGAGACTGCCTGTAAGGTCACGTTCAAACGCTCTACCATGGTTTCTTGCAACAATTCGCTCCAGCCTCGCGCGCTGGAAATATAGACAACGATGCTATCTTCTGCGTAACCAAAAAAATTTTTTGTTGAAAAAATGAACTCACTATCGTATTATTCAGGTGCGAAAGGGCTATGACCACATGAATAAACCGTTCGCTCAGGAAATGGGAAACCCAAGCGTACAGACCACCAGAGACTCCATATCAAGGAAGCTTACTTAGAATAGAAGGCTGGTGTGCCAGACACGAAATAAAAATAATTAGATCAGCCGATGTACAAAATGCGTTCAGCGGTAACCCATCTAGAACTATAATTCTTGATATTACGTTGTACAGAGTTGTTACTCGCGCCGCACGCGCGTCGCCTCCATCTAAGACTCGCTGGCCGACTTAGCTACTAGCTAGATGGATGAGCGGGAGCAACTAGCAGCGTGTGAGCCGAGCGGTTTATAGATTTTATTATAGACCTTATAGGCACCATGAACAGACACGGCAACGCAAACGCACGAACTAAAACGCAGGAGTTTTAAATATTATGCGGATTTGTGTGTCAGAGTAATACTGACCTACATCTACTGGATATTCAATGATGAGAATTGTAATTATCAGTTACGAGGCGGGAAATTTGTTTTTTTTTTTTTTTTTTTTTACCTTCGTAGAACAATATGGATAGATGTTTCAGTGATTAGCGACAGTAGAAGTTCATTTGGTACATTGTGTTATGAATGTTTTTTGTATAATATGAGCCATATTCGAACATTTCTCACGGTTTCTCTAAAAACCGTAAAACTTACTATTTTGGGAAATGTACAAAAATAGTTAATCTTAAACAAAAAGTATCAATTCTACAATATGCTAAATGAACTACTGGTCGCGAATCACTGACATATACCTGTGTGAACCTGGAACCCGACTTGAAGATATTGTATTTTTTTTTTTTGCATATGTTTGTACTCCGTTTGTACCTGTTTGTACCAACTTTTTTTTCGTTTGTACCTCAAGGGGTTCGGAGATACGGGGGGTTGAAAAATGCTCAGAACCCGACTTGAAGATATCGTTATTTTTATTTTTGCATATGTTAGTACTCCGTATGTACCTGTTTGTACCAACGTTTTTTTCGTTTGTACCTCAAGGGGTTCGGAGATACGGGGGGTTGAAAAATGCTCAGAACCCGACTTGAAGATATCGTTATTTTTATTTTTGCATATGTTAGTACTCCGTATGTACCTGTTTGTACCAACTTTTTTTTCGTTTGTACCTCAAGGGTTTCGGAGATACGGGGGGTTGAAAAATGCTCAGAACCCGACTTGAAGATATTGTTTTTTTTGTTAATGCATACGTTTGTACTGGGTATGTACCCGTTTGTACCATCTTTCTTTTCGTTTGTACCTCAAGGGGTTCGGAAATACAGGACTTTAAAAAACTGTACTTTAATATCGGAAACTCTGGCATTTTTTGAGATAATCAAAATCTGCAAGCAGGGTTGGATTCACCGTCGTTTGTACCCGTTTGTACCAACTTTTTTTTCGTTTGTACCTCAAGGGGTTCGGAAATACAGGACTTTAAAAATCTGTCCTCTAATATCGGAAACTCGGGCATTTTTTGAGATAATCAAAATCGGCCAGCAGGGTTCGATTCACCGTCGTTTGTACCCGTTTGTACCATCTTCCATTTCGTTTGTACCTCAAGGGGTTTGGAAATACAGGACTTTAAAAAACCTGTTCTCTAAAGTCGGAAACTCGGGCATTTTTTGAGATAATCAAAATCGGCCAGCGGGGTTGGATTCACCGTCGTTTGTACCCGTTAGTACCATCTTTCTTTTCAATTGTACCTCAAGGGGTTCGGAAATTCAGGACTTTAAAAAACCTGTTCACTAATATCGGAATTTCGGGCAGTTTTTGAGATAATCAAAATCTGCCAGCAGGGTTGGATTCACCGTCGTTTGTACCCGTTTGTACCAACTTTTTTTCCGTTGGTACCTCAAGGGGTTCGGTAATACAAGACTTTAAAAATCTGTCCTCTAATATCGGAAACTCGGGCATTTTTTGAGATAATCAAAATCGGCCAGCAGGATTGGATTCACCATCGTTTGTACCCGTTTGTACCATCTTTCTTTTCGTTTGTACCTCAAGGGGTTCGGAAATACAGGACTTTAAAAATCTGTCGTCTAATATCGGAAACTCGGGCATTTTTTGAGATAGTCAAAATCTGCCAGCAGGGTAGGATTCACCGTCGTTTGTACCCGTTTGTACCAACTTTTTTTTTATCGGTTTGAGATAATCAAAAGTTTCCGATATTAGAGGACAGATTTTTAAAGTCCTGTATTTCCGAACCCCTTGAGGTACAAACGAAAAGAAAGATGGTACAAACGACGGTAAATCCAACCCTGCTTGCAGATTTTGATTATCTCAAAAAATGCCCGAGTTTCCGATTTTAGAGAACAGGTTTTTTAAAGTCCTGTATTTCCGAACCCCTTGAGGTACAAACGAAAAGAAAGATGGTACAAACGACGGTGAATCCAACCCTGCTTGCAGATTTTGATTATCTCAAAAAATGCCCGAGTTTCCGATATAAGACGGCAGACTTTTAAAGTCCTGTATTTCCGAACCCCTTGAGGTACAAACGAAAAAAAAGTTGGTACAAACGGGTACAAACGACGGCGAATCCAACCCTGCTGGCAGATTTTGATTATCTCAAAAACTGCCCGAAATTCCGATATTAGAGAACAGGTTTTTTAAAGTCCTGTATTTCCGAACCCCTTGAGGTACAAACGAAAAAAAAGATGGTACAAACGGGTACAAACGACGGTGAATCCAACCCTGCTTGCAGATTTTGATTATCTCAAAAACTGCCCGAAATTCCGACATTAGAGAACAGGTTTTTTAAAGTCCTGTATTTCCGAACCCCTTGAGGTACAAACGAAAAGAAAGATGGTACAAACGGGTACAAACGACGGTGAATCCAACCCTACTAGCAGATTTTGATTATCTCAAAAAATGGCCGAGTTTCCGATATTAGAGAACAGGTTTTTTAAAGTCCTGTATTTCCGAACCCCTTGAGGTACAAACGAAAAAAAAGTTGGTACAAACGGGTACAAACGACGGCGAATCCAACCCTGCTGGCAGATTTTGATTATCTCAAAAACTGCCCGAAATTCCGATATTAGAGAACAGGTTTTTTAAAGTCCTGTATTTCCGAACCCCTTGAGGTACAAACGAAAAAAAAGTTGGTACAAACGGGTACAAACGACGGCGAATCCAACCCTGCTGGCAGATTTTGATTATCTCAAAAACTGCCCGAAATTCCGATATTAGAGAACAGGTTTTTTAAAGTCCTGTATTTCCGAACCCCTTGAGGTACAAACGAAAAAAAAGATGGTACAAACGGGTACAAACGACGGTGAATCCAACCCTGCTTGCAGATTTTGATTATCTCAAAAACTGCCCGAAATTCCGAAATTAGAGAACAGGTTTTTTAAAGTCCTGTATTTCCGAACCCCTTGAGGTACAAACGAAAAGAAAGATGGTACAAACGGGTACAAACGACGGTGAATCCAACCCTACTAGCAGATTTTGATTATCTCAAAAAATGGCCGAGTTTCCGATATTAGAGAACAGGTTTTTTAAAGTCCTGTATGTCCGAACCCCTTGAGGTACAAACGAAAAAAAAGTTGGTACAAACGGGTACAAACGACGGCGAATCCAACCCTGCTGGCAGATTTTGATTATCTCAAAAACTGCCCGAAATTCCGATATTAGAGAACAGGTTTTTTAAAGTCCTGTATTTCCGAACCCCTTGAGGTACAAACGAAAAAAAAGTTGGTACAAACGGGTACAAACGACGGCGAATCCAACCCTGCTGGCAGATTTTGATTATCTCAAAAACTGCCCGAAATTCCGATATTAGAGAACATGTTTTTTAATGTCCTGTATTTCCGAACCCCTTGAGGTACAAACGAAAAAAAAGATGGTACAAACGGGTACAAACGACGGTGAATCCAACCCTGCTTGAAGATTTTGATTATCTCAAAAACTGCCCGAAATTCCGATATTAGAGAACAGGTTTTTTAAAGTCCTGTATTTCCGAACCCCTTGAGGTACAAACGAAAAAAAAGATGGTACAAACGGGTACAAACGACGGTGAATCCAACCCTGCTTGAAGATTTTGATTATCTCAAAAACTGCCCGAAATTCCGATATTAGAGAACAGGTTTTTTAAAGTCCTGTATTTCCGAACCCCTTGAGGTACAAACGAAAAGAAAGATGGTACAAACGGGTACAAACGACGGCGAATCCAACCCTGCTGGCAGATTTTGATTATCTCAAAAACTGCCCGAAATTCCGATATTAGAGAACAGGTTTTTTAAAGTCCTGTATTTCCGAACCCCTTGAGGTACAAACGAAAAAAAAGTTGGTACAAACGGGTACAAACGACGGTGAATCCAACCCTGCTGGCAGATTTTGATTATCTCAAAAACTGCCCGAAATTCCGATATTAGAGAACAGGTTTTTTAAAGTCCTGTATTTCCGAACCCCTTGAGGTACAAACGAAAAAAAAGTTGGTACAAACGGATACAAACGATGGTGAATCCAACCCTGCTGGCAGATTTTGATTATCTCAAAAACTACCCGAAATCCCGATATTAGAGAACAGGTTTTTTAAAGTCCTGTATTTCCGAACCCCTTGAGGTACAAACGAAAAGAAAGATGGTACAAACGGGTACAAACGACGGTGAATCCAATCCTACTAGCAGATTTTGATTATCTCAAAAAATGGCCGAGTTTCCGATATTAGAGAACAGGTTTTTTAAAGTCCTGTATTTCCGAACCCCTTGAGGTACAAACGAAAAAAAAGTTGGTACAAACGGGTACAAACGACGGCGAATCCAACCCTGCTGGCAGATTTTGATTATCTCAAAAACTGCCCGAAATTCCGATATTAGAGAACATGTTTTTTAAAGTCCTGTATTTCCGAACCCCTTGACCTGGTACAAACGAAAAAAAAGTTGGTACAAACGGGTACAAACGACGGTGAATCCAACCCTGCTGGCAGATTTTGATTATCTCAAAAACTGCCCGAAATTCCGATATTAGAGAACAGGTTTTTTAAAGTCCTGTATTTCCGAACCCCTTGAGGTACAAACGAAAAAAAAGTTGGTACAAACGGATACAAACGATGGTGAATCCAACCCTGCTGGCAGATTTTGATTATCTCAAAAACTACCCGAAATCCTGATATTAGAGAACAGGTTTTTTAAAGTCCTGTATTTCCGAACCCCTTGAGGTACAAACGAAAAGAAAGATGGTACAAACGGGTACAAACGACGGTGAATCCAACCCTACTAGCAGATTTTGATTATCTCAAAAAATGGCCGAGTTTCCGATATTAGAGAACAGGTTTTTTAAAGTCCTGTATTTCCGAACCCCTTGAGGTACAAACGAAAAAAAAGTTGGTACAAACGGGTACAAACGACGGCGAATCCAACCCTGCTGGCAGATTTTGATTATCTCAAAAACTGCCCGAAATTCCGATATTAGAGAACAGGTTTTTTAAAGTCCTGTATTTCCGAACCCCTTGAGGTACAAACGAAAAAAAAGTTGGTACAAACGGGTACAAACGACGGTGAATCCAACCCTGCTGGCAGATTTTGATTATCTCAAAAACTGCCCGAAATTCCGATATTAGAGAACAGGTTTTTTAAAGTCCTGTATTTCCGAACCCCTTGAGGTACAAACGAAAAAAAAGTTGGTACAAACGGATACAAACGATGGTGAATCCAACCCTGCTGGCAGATTTTGATTATCTCAAAAACTACCCGAAATCCCGATATTAGAGAACAGGTTTTTTAAAGTCCTGTATTTCCGAACCCCTTGAGGTACAAACGAAAAGAAAGATGGTACAAACGGGTACAAACGACGGTGAATCCAACCCTACTAGCAGATTTTGATTATCTCAAAAAATGGCCGAGTTTCCGATATTAGAGAACAGGTTTTTTAAAGTCCTGTATTTCCGAACCCCTTGAGGTACAAACGAAAAAAAAGTTGGTACAAACGGGTACAAACGACGGCGAATCCAACCCTGCTGGCAGATTTTGATTATCTCAAAAACTGCCCGAAATTCCGATATTAGAGAACAGGTTTTTTAAAGTCCTGTATTTCCGAACCCCTTGAGGTACAAACGAAAAAAAAGTTGGTACAAACGGGTACAAACGACGGCGAATCCAACCCTGCTGGCAGATTTTAATTATCTCAAAAACTGCCCGAAATTCCGATATTAGAGAACAGGTTTTTTAAAGTCCTGTATTTCCGAACCCCTTGAGGTACAAACGAAAAAAAAGTTGGTACAAACGGGTACAAACGATGGTGAATCCAACCCTGCTGGCAGATTTTGATTATCTCAAAAACTGCCCGAAATTCCGATATTAGAGAACAGGTTTTTTAAAGTCCTGTATTTCCGAACCCCTTGAGGTACAAACGAAAAAAAAGTTGGTACAAACGGGTACAAACGATGGTGAATCCAACCCTGCTGGCAGATTTTGATTATCTCAAAAACTGCCCGAAATTCCGATATTAGAGAACAGGTTTTTTAAAGTCCTGTATTTCCGAACCCCTTGAGGTACAAACGAAAAAAAAGTTGGTACAAACGGGTACAAACGACGGCGAATCCAACCCTGCTGGCAGATTTTGATTATCTCAAAAACTGCCCGAAATTCCGATATTAGAGAACAGGTTTTTTAAAGTCCTGTATTTCCGAACCCCTTGAGGTACAAACGAAAAAAAAGTTGGTACAAACGGGTACAAACGACGGCGAATCCAACCCTGCTGGCAGATTTTGATTATCTCAAAAACTGCCCGAAATTCCGATATTAGAGAACATGTTTTTTAAAGTCCTGTATTTCCGAACCCCTTGAGGTACAAACGAAAAAAAAGTTGGTACAAACGGGTACAAACGACGGCGAATCCAACCCTGCTGGCAGATTTTGATTATCTCAAAAACTGCCCGAAATTCCGATATTAGAGAACAGGTTTTTTAAAGTCTTGTATTTCCGAACCCCTTGAGGTACAAACGAAAAAAAAGTTGGTACAAACGGGTAAAAACGACGGCGAATCCAACCCTGCTGGCAGATTTTGATTATCTCAAAAACTGCCCGAAATTCCGATATTAGAGAACAGGTTTTTTAAAGTCCTGTATTTCCGAACCCCTTGAGGTACAAACGAAAAAAAAGTTGGTACAAACGGGTACAAACGACGGCGAATCCAACCCTGCTGGCAGATTTTGATTATCTCAAAAACTGCCCGAAATTCCGATATTAGAGAACATGTTTTTAATGTCCTGTATTTCCGAACCCCTTGAGGTACAAACGAAAAAAAAGATGGTACAAACGGGTACAAACGACGGTGAATCCAACCCTGCTTGCAGATTTTGATTATCTCAAAAACTGCCCGAAATTCCGATATTAGAGAACAGGTTTTTTAAAGTCCTGTATTTCCGAACCCCTTGAGGTACAAACGAAAAAAAAGTTGGTACAAACGGGTACAAACGACGGTGAATCCAACCCTACTGGCAGATTTTGATTATCTCAAAAAATAACCGGTATTAGAGAACAGGTTTTTTAAAGTCCTGTATTTCCGAACCCCTTGAGGTACAAACGAAAAAAAAGTTGGTACAAACGGGTACAAACGACGGCGAATCCAACCCTGCTGGCAGATTTTGATTATCTCAAAAACTGCCCGAAATTCCGATATTAGAGGACAGATTTTTAAAGTCCTGTATTTCCGAACCCCTTGAGGTACAAACGAAAAGAAAGATGGTACAAACGGGTACAAACGACGGTGAATCCAACCCTGCTGGCAGATTTTGATTATCTCAAAAACTGCCCGAAATTCCGATATTAGAGAACAGGTTTTTTAAAGTCCTGTATTTCCGAACCCCTTGAGGTACAAACGAAAAAAAAGTTGGTACAAACGGGTACAAACGATGGTGAATCCAACCCTGCTGGCAGATTTTGATTATCTCAAAAACTGCCCGAAATTCCGATATTAGAGAACAGGTTTTTTAAAGTCCTGTATTTCCGAACCCCTTGAGGTACAAACGAAAAAAAAGTTGGTACAAACGGGTACAAACGACGGTGAATCCAACCCTACTGGCAGATTTTGATTATCTCAAAAAATAACCGGTATTAGAGAACAGGTTTTTTAAAGTCCTGTATTTCCGAACCCCTTGAGGTACAAACGAAAAAAAAGTTGGTACAAACGGGTACAAACGACGGCGAATCCAACCCTGCTGGCAGATTTTGATTATCTCAAAAACTGCCCGAAATTCCGATATTAGAGGACAGATTTTTAAAGTCCTGTATTTCCGAACCCCTTGAGGTACAAACGAAAAGAAAGATGGTACAAACGGGTACAAACGACGGTGAATCCAACCCTGCTGGCAGATTTTGATTATCTCAAAAACTGCCCGAAATTCCGATATTAGAGAACAGGTTTTTTAAAGTCCTGTATTTCCGAACCCCTTGAGGTACAAACGATAAAAAAGATGGTATAAACGGGTACAAACGACGGCGAATCCAACCCTGCTGGCAGATTTTGATTATCTCAAAAACTGCCCGAAATTCCGATATTAGAGAACAGGTTTTTTAAAGTCCTGTATTTCCGAACCCCTTGAGGTACAAACGAAAAAAAAGTTGGTACAAACGGGTACAAACGACGGTGAATCCAACCCTGCTGGCAGATTTTGATTATCTCAAAAAATGCCAGAGTTTCCGGTATTAAAGAACAGTTTTTCAAAGTCCTGTATTTCCGAACCCCTTGAGGTACAAACGAAAAGAAAGATGGTACAAACGGGTACATACCCAGTACAAACGTATGCATTAACAAAAAAAACAATATCTTCAAGTCGGGTTCTGAGCATTTTTCAACCCCCCGTATCTCCGAAACCCTTGAGGTACAAACGAAAAAAAGTTGGTCCAAACAGGTACATACGGAGTACTAACATATGCAAAAATAAAAACAACGATATCTTCAAGTCGGGTTCTGAGCATTTTTCAACCCCCCGTATCTCCGAAACCCTTGAGGTACAAACGAAAAAAAAGTTGGTACAAACAGGTACATACGGAGTACATATGCAAAAATAAAAACAACGATATCTTCAAGTCGGGTTCTGAGCATTTTTCAACCCCCCGTATCTCCGAACCCCTTGAGGTACAAACGAAAAAAAAGTTGGTACAAACAGGTACATACGGAGTACAAACATATGCAAAAAAAAAATTACAATATCTTCAAGTCGGGTTCCAGGTTCACACAGGTCTGACATATCTATCCATATTGTTCTATGAAGGTAAAAAAAAACTCGAAAAAAATGAAATTTCCCGCCTCGTAACTGATGATAACCTTAAATTCGAAAAAACCGGATTTGATTCTGAATATTCGGATTTATAAATAGGCCCAAAAATCCGGATTTTTCAGTCATTTTCGAATTTCGAAGTATCCGGATTGCAATCCCTAGTACTGAGGGAAATAGTGAATGCCCCTTGGTACATCGGCCTCCATCGGGACCTAAAAGTAGAGTTCGTACAGACAGTGATAAAAAAATATGCAGAAGCTCACCACAAACGGCTTCATCATCATGTGAAAGTTGAGGCAATCCAGCTCCTCGATCACACAGACATAGTGAGACGACTCAAAAGAACTTAACCGTTTGAGTTAGTGTAGTGATAGTTATAATAGTGTAACGTAGTCCAAGTGCTATATATAAAGAACACAAGAACAAAGTGTCTCCCTTAATAGAGACATTAAGAAAAGTGGTAATGGACACATTCTTAGATATAGTCAATATAGAAGTTTATGTTAAATTACTTATTAGCCTAATATTAAGGCTAGATTGTAGTATGAATAGGGAACACTAAAGAAGGTAGGAAATACCTAGGATAAAAAACAAATGAAACTGACTGTGGATTTTTTTTTATCAGTGCGGCGATTACGTAGGTAACTTATCGAATTTTCGAATTGAAATCGGTTCAATCTGAATTTGATTGAAATATAGTTACGTAATCCACGTACAGATAAAGCTCAATTTATATAATAAATAAATATCCTGGTACATTTCTCACACACGTTCATCTGATGCCCAAACTAAGCAGAGCTAGTATGGAAACCAGATAAGTAACTGATATAATACATATAGGTACTACTTTTTGTTTGTAAATACATACCTACTTAACATACATAATTATACCGACTCAGGAAATACAGACATGTTCATGCACACAAATGCATGTCATGTGTGTGAATCGAACCCAAGACCCCCATGACTTGCGGAGCGATATATGGAATCTTAACCAACTGGCTCGTCATATTGCCGCTGAATGGAGAGCAAGCGAATTTTTGCCACAAAATTGTACTTGTAACTTTATGTCAATTTTATAACATACAAAATAAATACGAGCCAAAAAGCGACAAATTCTCGAGAATGCGCGAGGAATTGCCGGAAGACCCGCGACCTCTTTTACACTTAACAAAGTTTGTGACATAAAGTTCAATATGCTATGTAAAATTTCGTTGCAAAAAGTCGCTTCCGTTTCGCTATGGAATTTTCAATTTCACTATTAAAGTTGACATTTTATATGAACTTGACAAGAATCACTTATTATGTTAATTTTTAATCCATTATTATGGTTAACATTTTTAGTTTTTTAGACCATTATAACTTAAAACCACTTTGCTTAAGTCTATAACGCATCCGTAAAAGTTTGAGAAACTCTCCGTATACTGAGACTGAGCGAGAGCTCGCTTAGATTATGGGATTATGGATATGCGGATGTTCGACAGAGATACACGTCAAAATGGCAATATAATATATGTCAATGAGATTTTTTTTTTTTTTTGGGATTTTATGGCCTGGTTACTAAGACCTTTAAGCCACGACTTTATTATTCCGGAACCACTTTTCAGATTTTGTATTTTCAGTTTTATAATTTTACCACCGTATTTTTAATGTATTTAAATATTGGTTTATAAGTTTTAATGTCTTTTAATAGTTCTTTAAGCGGCGGCGGGCGGGAAGAAAAATCACTATAATTATTTTGCCACACTTCACTTAGTTCACTCGCGAGTACCAATCTGTCAATAAGGAACTTTTGACAGCTGAATATAATGTGGTCCACTGTTCCTTCTTCAACTCCGCAAAATGTACAGACATTGCTTTGAATTATATTTAACTTTGCTAGGTGTGATGGTGCTTTATTATGTCCATAACGTAGTCGGTTTATGGTGGTAATAAAATCACGACTGGCTCTTTGCAGGCTATCATACCATGGCTTTACTGGTAAGTTTTCTTGAATGCTACCGTACCACCGTCCTTTCGTTTCTTGGTCTTTCTTCCACATTTGCTCCCATAACATACTTATAGCTAGCCTTACATTACTCAAATAATCAGTCATAGGTACATACATAGTATCGGAGACATCGAGTGCATTTACTCCTCCGTAAGCGGCTTTGTCGGCCATTTCATTTCCAGTGATTCCTCTATGAGAGGGCACCCACATAAATGAAATTAGTTTCCCTGTATGATAATATTTGTATAACAATTCTTTAATTATGTACAGAATGAAATTAGTTTTAAAGTGAATCTTTAAATAGCTCAATCCTCTTATAAAACTTAAAGAATCTGTTACAATTAGAAAATATTTACAATTATCTACATTTCCAATTTGCAGAAGAGCCTGATATACTGCATAGGCTTCTGCGGTGAATATTGTACAAACATTCTGCAAAAGAAAACTCTGAGAAGAATTTTTTTGAGGATCATACACAGCACAGCGCACATAATCCTTACCCTTACTACCATCTGTATATAAAGTGTAGTAATTATTTTCTGATAAAAATTGCAACATCTCTGAATTATTTGTAATTGAATCTATTACTGTAATTGGGTGCATTATGCTTTTGAACTGGGAAGAATAGCAGGGCCAAGGGCACTGTTTTTTGAGTTTATAGCTGTTGTTTTCAATTTCCAGAAAAATGTGATACAACATTGGGGAGTTACCAATAAGGAGGCTCTCACCAGTTGCTAAAGGACCTGACACATTGATTCTACAAGGTATAATCTTGTTAATAATTTGCATGTTATCAGAGTACAGTAGTTTAAGGCAATACCGTTCGGCAAGTAGGAGACGTCTCAAGATCAGTGGCATAATTTTAGTCTCTACTTCCATGGCCCTTATGGGAGTTGAGCACATTGCACCCGATATTATTCTCAGAGATTTATTCTGCAGGATATCTAATTTTTTGGCATGGTAGCTATTCATATATGCCAAAGAACTATAGTCAAAATGACTTCTCACAATAGCTTTATATAGAATAGACAATATTTTGGGGTCAGCACCCCATGACACTCCAGCCAGACATCTTATTATGTTAATAGCTCTTAAAGCATTTTTAGAAATATACCGAACATGTTCTTCGAAAGTCAGTTTTTGGTCTATGATGATTCCTAAGAATTTCTTTGAATGTACTCTGTTTATAGATTCTCCACAATACGAAATAACACTAGATGGATCATCATCACCAAAAATCATTAAACTGCTTTTTGTAGCATTGATCTTTAAACGTAATCTATCATTATAGTATAGACTCAACTGATTTAATGCTCTATTCATATTATCTATAGCAACTTGCAAGTTCTGACTGCTACTATACAAAACAATGTCATCTGCGAATTGCAAAATATTTACTTCACTAGTATTTACAAATTTACATATTTCACATGTGTACAAATTATATAGTAATGGTGAAAGAGTGGCGCCTTGCATTGTGCCTTTCGATGCACTTCTAGGACCATGTAAGATGTTATTATACTTAACATATAAGGTTCTATCATTTAAATAATTATAGATCCACTGACATAGTAGACCAGGTATACCCACATTAGACATAATGTTGACCAAGATACCTGGGTCGACATTATCAAAAGCTCCTTGGACATCTAAAAATACACAAACAGTGTGTGATTTTAAATTATTTGCACGTTTCAGGTCTGAGATGAGTGACATGAAGCTGTCAGCGCAACTACGTCCACGACGGAAACCATACTGCACATGTGGGATGATACCATTAGCCTCTACAAACCAGTCCAGACGGACTTTAATCATATTTTCGAATAGTTTACCGAGACATGAGGACAAAGATATAGGACGATACGAACTGGACTGTTCTGGAGATTTATCAGGCTTCAGTATGGGGATAACACACTGTGTTTTCCATGATTCAGGGATAATTTGTTTGAGCCATAAAGCATTAAGAATGTCAAGAAAGAGGTGCTGAACAGATGTATGGAGTTCTTTAATTACAATATATGGAAAGTTATCTAGACCTGGACTTGAGTTACGCCTAGATTGTAGACTTGATGTGAATTCATTCCATGTAAATGGTTCCAATAAAAATTTTGAATTGCTATTATTATTGTTACTGTTAAAATAGTTGATTAAGTTACTAGTCTCTTTTAAACCACTATTATCAGACAGTTTATCTAAAAAGGTAGGTATGAACTCATCTTTATGGGATCTAATGCTAGACTTAACACCCTTAAAAATCTTAATCATGTTCCATATTTTGCTTATAGGGGTAGTTCTATTAAAAGTATTGCACAAATCATTCCATCCAGTTGACTTCTGCTCAGAAATGGTTCTCTTTTTTAATGCATCAAGTCTCTTATAATTTATATAGTTATCTATTGTAGAATCATTTCTGTACAGTTTCAAAGCATTATAGGATGCTATTACACTTTGTTCGCAAACCTCATTCCACCAAGGTGCTGGAGGTCTGCTAGCAAAGTGGGCAGACTTAGTGAACTTTGGAACAACTATTTGCATAAGGGACTCAAGACGTATACAAAAATCGGTATAGGAAGAGAGTGGGTCTACTTGATTAATTGTAAAATCGCCAAACGCATTTTTTGAAAGTTCATTATATTGGCGCCAATCAGCTCTTTTGTACAAAAATTTATCAATGGGAGGGTTAATTTGGTATTTTTGTATGGATAGGGATATTTCGGTTATAGTTGGATAATGGTAACTTCCCATACAATCATCATGCACAGACCACTCGCATAACGGTGCTAAGCATGCGCTAGCAAAGGTGACGTCAATGGCTGAAGCGTTGGTTCTAGGACGGTTCACTGTAGTGAAACTGCCATCATTTAAGATGCACAAATCACACTCATCTATAACATCATATAAATCTTGTCCGCGGCCCTTAGTAGATAGGCAACCAAATGCAATATGGTGAGCATTAAAATCACCACTTATAAAAATAGGTTTAGGTAGGTCTCGAATTATATTGCGCAGTCTATGCAATCTTATGTGCCCACTGGAAGGAGGACAATATACGCAGAGTATAGTCACACTGCCACGCTCGGTAGATATTGACATAGCTATAGTTTGAATGTCCTCATAGAATGTTGTGTTTAAAATATTATATTTAGTCTCTGGTTTAATTAATATTGCTACACCATTGTGAGGATTCTTAGATGTTCTGGAATGGAGATTATAACCGGGGATTCTAAAATTGTGATGGTCTTTAAACCAAGTTTCATTAAGCAAGCATACATCAATATTTTGTTCTAGCATAAACTTAGTTAATAAGGGCTTTTTACTATTGGCACTTTGGATGTTAAACTGCGCAATCCGTAATTGGGACGTTTTAGGGGGACTTAAATCCATTATGGGGATAAATTTTTAACTAATATTTCTTCAATGAATAATGAAGTAATTGGGGTGGGATCAGACTTATTACCAATCTCTACCAATGTTTTTACTAGGGCCGCTCGTACTTCTTTATTAGCTATAACCTGGGCAATGAAGTCCATAGGGTGATCTTGTGGGTTCAGCGCCTGTGCAGCAGGCTTGTTATTAACATTTTTTTTAACATTTTTCTTTTCAGTATTTACTGGAATATTTACATTATTTACAGGGGGATTTACAAGTTGACTCTTAGACAATGGCAATGCAGGGTATTCGATCGACTTTGTTTGTGCGATACTCGCGTATGTTATTTTACTTTTCTTTTCTTCTATTTTTCTTAATTTAATGGGACATTCTCTTGCTATTGCTAGGTGTGGGCCTTGGCAATTAGCGCAACATATCTCTTTAGGTTTATCACAATCTTTGTAAAAGTGTTCACCAGAGCAGATCGAACACTTCTGTTTGCCATTACATATTTTAGCCGAGTGATTAAATTTCATACATTTGTAACATTGTTGCAGCGGTGGGATATATTCAAATACCCTGTATGAGAATAGATCATATTGTACATTGTCAGGTAAGATATTGGATAAGAAAGTGATACTGACTGTTTGCAGAGGAACTCTGTCCCGTCCTACTTTTTTTGTGAATCGTCGTATACAGATAATTTCGTAAATGGAACTCAACTTAGTGTATAAGTCCTTATTTGAGATATTTGCTGGGACAAATCTTATGATGCCAGTTTTTTCTATTTGGGTAGCCGGTATGTAAGCCTTTACGTTGTACTTTTCTAAGAATGCAGTGTTATTTAGAAAGTTGTTTGCTGTATTATATTGTTTGAACATTACTGCTATTTTATTTGCATTCAATCGCTGTATTGCCATCACACCTTTAACATCCGTCGTGAAAATATGATTGAGATATATAGGACTTTTGTTGCCCAATCTCTCTTTGTGGTTGATATGCTCAACAAAAACTTTAAACTCTGTTTTATTTGAGTTTTCTGGATACTGTCTTTTATAATTAGGTTTAAAATAAGGCACATAAAGTACATCAGAACGCTCACCGCCACCGCTATCATCATTCACTTCATCAGTCCGAAGCCGCTTGGAGGAGTTGGGCGGGTTGTCCCCGCCCCCCTCATTCCCATCCATTTTATTTTTTTTGGTATTAATTAAAAGTGAATTTATTCTTTTACACAATAAAAAAAAAATTACAAAATGTAATTTCAAATTTTTCCGCGTGCGCTTTTTTCAATTTCCCGCCAAGGAATCTGACACCACTGATATCAGATTTCAGTGCTACCAGAATAATTTTATGATAGCTACCAAACAATCATATTATTTTGATTATTTTACTTAAATACAATTATTTATTATTATGTACAGATGTAAACCTACAAAATAAAATGATTTAAAACTAGTTTAATAGCAAAAAAATATTTATACGTAATATATTTTACTTGTTGTGGTG